>DWLS01005727.1:0-12384 GCA_018246255.1 Pachliopta kotzebuea | reverse complement strand
AACAGTACTGTGCTAACATTGTGTTCCGATTTGAAGGGTGTTATAGCTAGTGATATTACTAGGATAACGAGACCAAGAATCTTATCACTCAAGGCGACGAGCGAGACTTATCACCTACCATCATGAGAATGTCTGGATCATCTGGCCGAATAAAAAAATCAAAAAGACGTAAAAAAATTGTTAATTTTGTTCAGGTGTTGAAATGGCACGCGTACCACAATACTAATGGTACGTTTGATAATTTTGATGGCACGCACAAAAACAAAATTAATTCTATTTATAAGTTATCTTTTTTGATAGAACTTATTATAATATTATTAATCTTCACTTAATTTATATAAAAAATTTGTAGTACTAAAAAACCTATCTTTGAATGGTTTTTTGTTTGTTTATAAATACTGGTTCCCCCGCAAAGTTGTACAGGCAACTTACTATTTCTCATTCTTACTTTACTATTCCTTCCTTCTATTTATCTTCTTATGCTTGTAGTATTTTTGATCTCCTATATCTTTTATATTCCTTTTTTTTTCTTTTCTTCTGTCATCCTTTATTCCATTTAATGGCCTTCCCGATAACCGCTCTGCAGTATCCTTATTTAAACGACAATGTCCGCCTGTCTGTCAACAATTTTCAATCTTGAGAACTACAAGGGATAAGAGGCTGAAATTTGTCATACAGACAGATCTCGCTTAGGTAAGATCAGAGCCGTTGAATTTTGTTGGTATGTGGTCGGGTTCCCGAGTTGTGGGTGTCCAAAGTTCCAGAATTTTGTATGGGCCACTTGTTTCAAGAATACGCAGCGACTTTCGTTCACACATCTTTGAATTTTAATTAGTTTCACCAACATAACATTTCAAATGATATTTTATTGTTGCAAGTTACGTATTTAAATAATTATAACTTTGTGGCACAGACATTAAAAAAGGTTCGACGTCCCTGTTGTATGCGGATCATGACAGCTGTAGTTGTTAGTTAAGTACATTCATATACATATTCTGTAACATAATTGCTATCACAATTCTTTCGCGCGGATAAGAAAATCAAGTATTTCTAGTATTCATCGCTCGGGTATTACCTAGAACTTTTGATTCATCCATATAAACAGGAAAATTGCCTGTCATACAGATAGACGTTAAATATGAACCTGATACAACTGCAAATGCAGACGTAAACGGTAATAATGGCCGACAGCTTGCAATTAACTAATTATCAACGCATCATAAGGGAATAGAGTACCGACTTCAACAGTTTACAATGATGGAATGTTTATTCGTACCATTTTTAAACTGACAAGAGTTCGCATAATTTTTTCTTTAGTAAATAGGCAAAGGACAACAATACATACAGCCTAAACTTGTTTATTATACCGGGAAATTAGATGCGTGCAGCGGAAAACCACTCGGTGGTGGATCTTTTTGGAATATGTTTACTATTGTATAGTATCTTCATAAACATACTATGATAAGATTGCTTCGTAAACGCAAGGTGTAACAACATATATATAATATCACTAATTCCAAAAAAATATTTATTATCTATTTTTTTCACACTCTTCTTGAAATCATTGTTCGCTTATCTTAAATAAGTCTAGCTGTGTAGGGGCGTAAGAGATGTCATACTCACATACCCAAGCCAATCTCACCTGCTCGTGGTGCACTATTTTTACCAACAAACCAGGACCTAGCTTCACACCAAAGCATTAAGTTAGCATGGTTGGAGACGGCTCAAATCCCCCATTATTAGGGGAAACCAAAGTCCAGCAGTGAATGTCTATCAGTTGATGATAATCTAGCTTTCTTGTTTACTTTTGTGCCCAAAACCCATCAGATCTTTGGTTAGAGTTTATATGCATCAGGAAACGTCTTTTGATTGATGATCATGATGATGATGAACAGAACTTTCTGCATAGTCCAACAGAACTAAGTTTCATAAGGTCTCGGAGGATTGACCTCGTTGTTAACAAAACGATTTAACAATGAGGTATTGATACGTGCACGCGATCTTTTAATAGGCTAACTTTACATTCATATCTACGCGTTAATAACGCATTTAAGTTATACACATTAGTTGTATTAAAACGTGGGTTAATTAACTCCCTTTTTCTGTTATAAATCAGCAATTACTAAAGTAGGGCACCATGGTCCCAAATCTGAGGTGAAAATTATATTGAAAGTTGTAGACTAAAATGAATGAATATATAAACGAATACCTGGGACAAATAAACTAGCTGGGTAAGTCCAATTTTCAAAAAGAGCTCAATCGACGAATATAACGCGGTTGGAAAGCATTTGGAAGGCTATGCAAAATCATCTTGTGCCAGCTACCGCAGTATCTTTAATTCGTGCGTGAAGTACGGAACTAGGACGGCTTTAGAAATTGGCTTAGAGTCACTCAAAAGAGCGAGAGCTATGCTGGGGGTATATCTGCGTAATCGAAATCAATATGTATGACAATTAGCAGCAACTAACGCCAACGCCAGTGTCTGATTCTATTCACAGAACAAATGTGACGAAGCTTCATGATTAAAAGAAATTTTCTTCTAATCACTTGCTCCTCATAACGTGTTCCGGCTGTCGACTTATCTATCCAGAGAATTCTGGACAGTTTCAATAAAAAAAAACCAATAATATTGCGGTACTTAATACGCATGGCAATCTTTAAAATAACCAAAAACCTATCTTTTTACCCCATTCGTGAGAGGTGAATAATAAAAAGTTACTTTAAGTAGTAACTTAGTTTGTAGAAGTATCTAAGCATGTGAAGTGTATGTAAATAAGTAATGGTGTATGGCTTCATGGATTGCTGATCATCGCGTGTTTCATTCTATTCGACAATATGATGATGAAATTGCGCATTATATATAAGGTGCATTACTTTTAAATGATGATGGTGACATACATACTGGTATAGACAATTATTAATGTCTCAATTCTTTCTATATATAAATCCACGTCTAGAAGAACCCCTTTTTATGTATGTAAATTACTTTACTTTTAACACTCTCTGATTCTGATACAGTTCCAGAGATTTTCGTAAACAAACATACAGACGAATTTTTTTTTTAATAAATTCATACTTCGCTGCGGAAGAAACGGTTCCTCACTTACTAACCGACTATCCTATTCATAGGAAGCTACAGTATGGACTTGAGCAAGAAACTGAGTTAAGTATAGATACAGATAGTTTACACGAGTTAAGAAAAATTAAATCAGTTCGAAATAAGTTAATGAAATATAATCTAAAGATATATACTGCAGTAAAAAATAGAAATAAGAACAAGTAAATATGACTATAGTTTTGTACATATATTACAATAGTTTTGTGATGATAGATAATAAGGTAGCATTAGTATTAAATGATGTAAATAATAGGGTGAAGAATCTTCGATCAATAATATTAGAGAAAAGCAGATAAAAACTTACCTTTGATTTAGTTTTTTGAATGTATGTGTAAATAAATTTAGTCATGTTTTTATCAATAGTGTTTACATAATAGATTGATAATCATTACAAATTATTATAGTACGATAAGAATTGCTTAGTACTGAACCACACGCAACTTAGCTAAGATATAATGCGCAATGTTGCCACCGGTGGGCAACCACAAAGTATTTACATACGTGAGTAACTCTGTATTCTCTTATCTATATATTTTTAACCATACAACAAAAAAGAGTTTTTTTTTTGTTTAGTTAAATTTGTAAGTTTAAAGTAGTAAGCAGGTCATGAACACATATCGTACAATGTAAGATTTTCCTCGTTATTATAAAACGAATTTCAATGAACTTCTTCAAGATTAATTAATAATGATTGCTGATAAAATAAATAACATAAGTATTATAAGATTTTGAAATAAAAATGGAGTAATAATAATCAATCCAATGGAGATATAAAGGGTTCCACGACAACTCACAGACTCACCTGCTCATGGTGCACCCTGCTCATCAATAAACGAGGCTCTGGCTCACCACCAAACTGTATTAGGCCAGCGTGGTGGAAGATGACCTAAATCCCACCACTATTGGGGGAGACCAATGTTCAGCAGTGGATGTCTATCGGCTGATGAAGAATAATAATCAATAATCATTTTCTAAATTTATAGAAAGAATGAGATGAACTCGATATTCATTTAATTGTAACCATATACAACCTATAACAATGCAAAACTAGTAAAGATGACATTTGTAGTGCTCGTCGGTTTGAGATCTAAGTTAATAAGACCTCATTAGTATCATCACTAGCTCCAGAATTCTTTAAATCGAAACACAATGTTACACATAACAGTTAAAAAGCAGTAAAAGCAGCTTACATACCAATATTCTTTTCACCCGATCAAGAAAATCAGATGGAAGTTGTAATGGTGAATTGCACACCGTCCGTGTGGTGGGCGGTGACCATCCGCATCATTAAACGGTACAAGCAATGGAAAATTATAATAGAATTACACGGACGTTGGTGTCCCATCATATTATTATCGACTAGTGACAGATTTAAAAACGCATAGCTAATTATGTCTAGACCTTGGATTATTTGCAACAAATGCAATTAACTGATGCGACCTAAATCATTTAAAACTTTTAAAAAAAAATATTCGCTTTAAATTATAGTCTCAACTGATGATTTTACAACATTAAATGCTTAGATCATCAGGCAATAAACACCTACTACTAAACACACGCTTCCCCCAAAGGTCTCTACTCCAATCGGTCCTGCACTATCTGCATCTAGCGGTTTCCCGAGACCTTCACCAGATCGTCAATCCACCTTGTGGAGGGCCTTCTAGCACTGCGTATACGGGTACGCGGCTACTACTTTAGGACCTTACTGCTCCACTGGCCGTGAGTCTTTCAAGTAACGTGCCCGGCCAACTGCTACCTAATTCTAACTATACTTAGGGCTATATCGATGACCTTAGTTCTTCTGTGGATCTCCTCATTTCTAAATCGATCGCACAAAGCTACTCCAAGCATAGCCTCCCCATTCCTCTTTGGGTGATTTTGAACTTTTTTATAAGGTCCATTGTAAATGGCTCGATCATTACCAACATTTATTCTTCTTTTGAAGGCCTTCACATTATATTTTAATGAGAACACATGTAAACAAGTTCTTCTACTTTTTTATCAAAATTTTTTATTTAAACCTCTATTTTCTTTATACTTTTTTAAGGTTCCAATTTTATTGCAAATATCAGTCTATGTATCCAACATATCTTATTTATATCCCAAATTGCCTTCTGCTTCCATTATCAACTTTCAATTTGAATATCCAATTATTAATTAATCTTCGCTATATAAACAATAGCGTATAAAGGGCCCCACACAACTCGCGAGGTCCAAGCCAACCTCACCTGCTCGTGGTGCACCCTGCTAATCAACAAACGAGGCTCTGGCTTCTCACCAATCCGTATTGGGCCAACGTGTTAGGAGGCGGCCCAAATCCCAGTCTATTGGGTGAGGCCAATCTTCAGCAGTGGACGTATGTCGGCTGATGATGATTTTAACAACACATATATGATCAGATTTATTCCTTATTTTATTAAATTATAAAGTATTTATATAATAATAATAATATTATAGATTACTGGTCACGAGTGGATCATGTTGTAATAAAGCATTGGTAACGATCCAAGAAAAATGCAATCTCATTAAATTTGAAATCCTTTTCAAAGTTTCGGCCGTTAAACAAAAAGCATACTGTCTTATATAAAAATAAATTAAATTAAAATTCAGAGCAACATAAACGTAGACTTTTAATAGTTCATTGTTATGTCCTTCACCAGCCGCTGGTTACGTGTCTCGTTTTACAATCTACCAGTTTCTTTAAGGAGGCCCTGAGAACTGTTGACTTTTAACTTAAATTTTACCTCATACGAATTCCTTGATTGAAATCATCTATGCAACTTATTAAAATATTATGAAAATTTATATACATAAGAAACAAGCAGGCGCCTAAGCAAGAATCTTTTCTTTACTGGCTTATAAAACCTTCAGGATATTATTATGCATAGTATATACGCCGTTGGTTTTCGAATGAATAATATAAAAAAAAGAATATATCCTTCCTTATATTAATAGTATATATAATTTTTCGTTGTGTATTGTTGTGCATGTGGAACTAACCTGTAAGAGATTGTTACGCTCATATAATTGTATATAGCCAGTGCATGTATGTTATAGATTTCATTTAAGCGTAAACAATTGTTGGCTAGTCAAACTAAGTTAATAAAAAAAAATAATAAAAACGATAAAAAATTATGTCAATAGTCATTTTGATTTTTTGCATGTTATTTACTTTTAAAATACAACCACTTAACTACAAGTGTTATATTTTTTTTTTAATTGCTTGACGATTGATAAAAACGACCGGAAAACTTTGATTGTTAAAAAAAAGTACTGAACCAATCAAAAAATTGTATAGTTTTTCAATTGGAAAACAATTAGAACTTCTTTTACATAGTCAAAGTAGCACTTAAATATCAATACAATCAGACTTTTTATACTTACCGCTGTTTACGTAGTTTTTGAATACTTAAAACACTGTGAAACGAAACATCCGGGGTTTGTGACAAAAAGTTATCGTAAGTATAAACAAACAATTAGGGGGTAATATAAACTATCTATATATAAAATTTACTTCAATGATATAATGACAGTATAGTTAAATGCTCTGTGTCGAAATAGTCGGAGGTTTCTGTTTTACTGGTGGTAGATCTCTGTTATCGGAGAACGTCTAGGAAGGTAGGTTCTACTCCTTTATCAGCCGCTAAATAGAACTGTGCAAACATAACAGTGTTCTAGTTTTAAGGGTGCTATAAGCTAGTTAAATTAGGAGTAGGGGTAGGGGGTTACCGAGGTAACGAGCGAAGTGACAAGCGCGAAGTGTATACCATCTTAATTAGAATCAACGTAGTTATGAACAAGCATAACACTTACTATCCAGGTGAACACTTAGCACGCCGTAGCATTACACAACTGTTCTCAATATTTTGACAATATTAGTATAAAATTAAGGTGTAAGGTGTCCCAGACATCAACTCACGGGACCCTCGCTAACCTGAACTGGTCGTGGTGCATCCTGCTAATCAACAAACGAGGCTCTGGCTCCCAACCAACCCGCTTTGGGCCTGAGTGGTGGGAGACAGCTCAAATCCCTCCATTATTGGGGAAAGCCTATAAATGGACGTACATATATTGACTGATGGTGACTAATATTTGGCGAGGAAAAAGTTAATTTTATAAGAACAATGTCCATAAGAACATAAATAGTTCAACACTAGTTGAGTTTAAATGTATTGTCTTCTAGATACATATACAAGTTTCAATTCAGAATTCCATAATAATTCTCGTTAAAATTATATTCTTATCCAATATCTCTCGTTTCAATTTCAGATGCACTGTCAGCAACTACTGTCAACATCGGCGGTGGCACTATGGATACTGCTAATTGCCGTTTTTCCATCAATTGCACAGCTCAATAATCCTATATCGTCCTTTATGCATTTCTTACAAGAAGGCACCAATCAGCTCGACAATGAACCACCCGACCAAGCTAACATGCTTACCGAATATGATTTTATTATAGTCGGCGCCGGCACAGCGGGATGTGTATTAGCTAATCGTCTATCAGAAATACCTGACTGGAAAGTACTACTTGTAGAAGCAGGTAACAATGAGAATTTTGTGATGGACATCCCAATATTAGCAAACTATCTCCAGTTCACTTCGGCTAACTGGGGATATAGAACGAAACCGTCTAGTAGATATTGTGCTGGTTTTGAAAATCAACAATGTAACTGGCCTCGAGGAAAAGTCGTGGGAGGTTCCAGTGTTCTAAATTATATGATATATACCAGAGGCACATCAAACGATTACAATAATTGGAAAGCATTAGGTAATGACGGTTGGGGTTGGGACGACGTTTTACCATATTTCAAAAAAGTTGAAAATTTTAATATACCGTCATTAGATAACCCTAAATATCACGGACATGAAGGTTATTTGAACGTCGAGTATGCACCCTATCGTACTACTAAATCAAAAGCATGGGTTAAAGGGGCACAAGAACTGGGCTTCAAATATGGAGATCATAATGGAGCCAACCCATCGGGCATTTCATTTCTACAGCTCTCAATGAAGAATGGAACCCGCCATAGCTCAAGCAGAGCTTACTTGCATCCGATTAATAAAAGAAACAATCTTCATGTATCAAAAAACAGCATGGTAACCAAACTAATTTTGGATAAAACAAAAACTAAAGTAATAGGAGTGGAATTAGAAAAGCGGAACAGGAAATTCAAAATTTTGGCGAAAAAAGAAGTTATACTATCAGCAGGTGCGATTAATTCACCACAGTTGTTAATGGTATCTGGTATAGGACCAAAGGATCATTTAGAAGCTATGAACATTCCCGTTGTAAAAGATTTACCAGTCGGATATAATTTGATGGACCATATAGCGGCCGGCGGTATACAATTCATGGTCAACAAACAAAATTTGAGTTTAAATACAGAATATATATTAAACCATTTAGATTTAGTATTTAAATGGATGAGAACCCATAAAGGGCCGCTATCAATACCGGGTGGCTGCGAAGCTCTGGTGTTCATGGATTTAAAAGATAAATTCAACTCTACTGGTTGGCCAGATATGGAACTCTTATTTATTAGCGGAGGGTTAAATTCAGATCCTCTGTTACGAAGAAATTTCGGTTTCGACGATCAAATCTTCACTGATACATACTCGGCACTGGAGAAACAAGATGTATTTATGGTTTTCCCGATGTTAATGCGTCCAAAATCAAAAGGTAGAGTGATGCTGTCTAGCCGGAATCCTAAAGCACATCCGACGTTAATACCGAATTACTTTGAATATCCGGAGGACTTGCAAAAGATCGTTGAAGGTATTAAAGTTGCAATTCAAATATCAAGACAGCAATCGATGAGAAAAATAGGAGCGAAGCTGTACGATGTTCCAATAGAAGACTGCTTGAGGTACGGACAGTTCGGCAGCGATGCTTACTTCGCCTGCCAGGCGCAAATGTTCACCTTCACAATCTACCATCAGAGCGGTACGTGTAAAATGGGCCTAGCCACCGATCCCTCGGCTGTCGTTGATTCAAGACTCCGAGTTCACGGCATAGGAAAGCTTAGGGTGATTGATGCCAGCATCATGCCTGAAATCGTATCGAGCCACACAAACGCCCCAGTATTCATGATAGCTGAGAAGGGTGCAGACATGATCAAAGAAGATTGGAAAAGGATAAGATGAAAACGATTTCTGGTAAAGTTAAGATAATGAACACAATCTGTGATTTAAGTTAAGGAACTTAGAACCAATATTTAAGAGGCAGTCAATATCCATTGATGTTATAATAAACGGTGCTTGTACATTATAGCAATATATAATTTTAACAAAAACTTATTTATAAAAGGACTGTGATGTTTAAATTATATTAGAATTGATTAACACATGCAGTTTATTTTTATCAATAATGTATTTTTCATAATCTTTAAATATTTTAAGTAGGTAATTGTTAATATTGAGGGTTTAAACGCGGAGTTTTTAATTGATATGTTAAAAAAAGACTTTAGTAATGTATAAATGTATTATATTAATTTAAGCGATTTTTGCTTTTTATTTTCTATCTCTAAGAGAATTACCTTTTTGCATAGAACAGCTTTACACTAGTATATGGAGCACTAACTAAACCGCTTTTAGACAGAAGGTTAAAAAATTAAAGGGATAACAAAAAAATTAAGCTTTCGCTATATAGAGATACAAAGAAAGGAGAGAATTATTTTTAGTTACTATTTCTAGCGACAAACATAGCGCTAGTTAAGATAGTATACATAGCAGCGTACCGAGGAGAACGATGGCTGAACGTGGTCTCCGGTCGTCGTGTTAGTATATACACAGGTGTTGGGGATGGGGGGTCGGGGTTCAGTTCCCGGGACGGGGTATACTAGCATAGTGTTAGATATGCCACGATCGTATTCATAACGGAAATCCCGTGACCTTTCCAAACGCTGAGGACGAATACCAAGGGGGTTTTAGTGGGTAAATATCTCCAAATAACCTTGACTTCCCCTCAGAAGTCAAGGAATTTTTTCGAAGATTTCTTCTTACTTGAGACAATGTTTCAAGTCTCGTTATTCCAGTAATTTCACTAGCATACAGCACCCTTCAATCCAGAAAACAGTAATGTTTGCACATTAGTATTTGGCGTTAGAAATACGAGCTGCGGTGGTACCTACCTAGACGGTCTGAATAGTGTGTGGTAACTATGACCTACCTTAAGTACAATACTTAAAAGTAATAATAATTTCAATACTTTGATTAACTGAAAACAACGATTTTATTGAAACAAAAAAATACATTAGAATAAAAAAAATTGTTATTGCATTTAAAACCCGTATATCATATTCAATAACAGAATGTTGAATTAACAAAATAGTTTTATTTCAACAATTAGACTTTACCCAGAGACACTTTCTTTTAACTATACAGGAAATAAATTTTGACGCAATTATGAAATTAAATGATCATTGAACATGTTTTTGGCCTTGACTACAATCTAAAGACGTAGACACGGATTTAACCGAAAATTTAACACAAAACATCAAATTAAAAACAAGGTTTTAATCGACTTAAACAGATGGTAACTTAAAAATAGATACTTTTTTGCTCACACGTCTCCTGTATTTACGTTCCCGTAGTTAAGCTTCTCTTGTACTCGTAATCTTTTACCAGTTTTGATTACACCTGGTACATATTCTAGCTGGTATATCTTTGTGATATCTGCAGATTTTTTTTTGAGGAAATTTATTACCTAGCTTGTTTGAACTATTACAAATATATGTACGCGGAAATACCGGGGTACTATGTCTCCTCTACAAAGGGGAGTGTCAGCAATAGTGGGTTGTAGAAAAGACTGCACAGGACAATCAGTCGAGTCCGGGCATTGTTAGTGGTGATAGTCTTCTAATACTTGCCTATTATTATATATGAGAGCTAAAACAATTATCACAAGTAAACTCTTAATAAACATCACACAAAATTTTATTTAAATCATTTATTTATTTTTTCATTCTTTATGTATGTATGTTTATATAAAACTAAACTATTTAATAAAAGTAATAAACATAGTGTCACAAAGGCGAACTTAACCTTAAAAAGAGTTCTCTTCCAGCATACCCAAATAGGGAGGACAAACTATTTTAATTATTTGTGTAGATGTAAAGTGTACTAGTAACAGTAACATATAAGTAAATATATCGCAAGTAAACAAAATAGTAAATAAAAAATATGCAACTAAAGGTGAAGATAATAGTCTTTAATTCTATTCTTAAAGATAGTTAAGGAGGAACAGGCGCGGGTACCATAAGGGAGAGCATTCCAGAGATTCACTGTTTTTACCGTAAAAGAATCACTGTACCGTTTGGAGGAATACGTTGGTATTTTGAGGAGTAAAGATTCAGAAGAGCTTCATTGAGTTCCGTAGGGAACGAGATACTCGAAGCGCTCACAGAGATATGAAGGAGCGTGAAGACTAGTAAATAAGAAGTAAAGATAAAATAAAACGTGTATATCTTGACGCCTTCGAGCAATTACCCTATTTACCCTAGCTACCTTTTTAAATTATAGGTTCATTTAATTAAAAAAAAAACGCCTGCGGAAATGTGCCTGGCCAAATATTGTTTAAGTATTTATTCATTTACAGAACAAAACAGAACAGTTACTACAGTGATTTCACAAAATCACTACATATACAACAAATCAATTTTTCATTCAGAAATATGAAAATAATGATCAAAAAATCAGTTTTAACAGAACAAAAGAAAATTGAGCTTTCTTTTCATTATTTCTAAAATTTTTTACTACTTTAGACCTTCAAGGAGTCTCTTAGCTCCTTCTCTTTAAAAATTATATTTGCGAATCTACTTAACTTAGTAATAAAAGTATTGGTCCTATCACATACATTTGCAATATTAATTAATATATCTATTAATATCATTTTCACATGCTTAAAAGATAATTAGATTTCAAGACCTGCAATATAGACTGCTTAAGTAAAAAGAGCAAATATCATTTATCAAAAATGTTTAAAAAAACTACATTTTTAGCCACCCCCTAGTATTGGAAAGGCACTCTAAAAGGAAGAAGTCAAGATTTTAAAGGTTTATCTTCTTAAAGCAAAAATATTTTCATAAAATTTTACGAATAACCTGTTCTACGATCATCATACTATTTATTTACCAGTCACTTTAATTTCGACGCGTCTACTAGAACATCTAATATTAACAAATTATACTGGGCGTCGACGTTTCGAGTGTCGTCCAGTTTGGTGGTTATTTGGAGAGCAAGGCTAAAATGGCCTCCAAAAAACT
>DWLS01005726.1:0-12386 GCA_018246255.1 Pachliopta kotzebuea | reverse complement strand
TTTCCCTGGGGGGGGGGGGGGGGGGGGGGGGGGGGGGGGGGGGGGGGGGGGTGGGGGGGGAGAGTGGGAAGGGGAAGCGCCGCGCGCGCGCTCGCTCACGGCACTAACACGGAATAATGTTGATGTACGAGCGCAGATAAATCTATTAACAGATGACAACTCCATCGGGCGGCGGCGCGTCAGAGCTCGCGCGTTATTATTATTGTAATGTTATTATTCAAATTATTGTGCTTATAATCACGACCGCCATATTTATTGAGCTCGGACTATACGCTCCGATACCTGGGGGAAGAAGGTGAGGAAGGAGAGGGAGGAGGAAGGGAAAGGACGCGCGATGCGACGTCGATTTCTACGATCATCAGTTACAAAGAAATATAATACAACGAATAAACACTTACTATGTATATATCATTTCATAAATTTGTTAATTGAACAGTATATATTAACGTTTGTGGATAATACTGTATTTTTTGGAATCACTCTTGACTGTTAACTACGATGGGATTCACACTTTGCCTCCTTAACAGATAGACTAAGACTAAGTTTAACAATCTATGCTATTAAAAAAAAACTAGAGAGTTGAGATGTTACAACTAGAATTGTATATTTTAGTTACTTTCAGAGTGATAACAAAAAACGGCGATCGAGTTCTCTAAAAGAACTCTTCAATCAAACAAATATTTCAACTGTGCCTTATCAATACATTTACGCCAATATTATCTACGTTTGTAAAATATTTCGCTGTATCCGTTAATTCAAGACACAAATGTAATACTAGAAATAAGAACAGATTAATACAGCCTCAGTCCAGATTATCCAAAATAATTAACTCGTTTGCTGATCTTCTTTTTGGAAAGTAAATTCAAAAAACTTGTTAAAGATACGTTATGTAGAAAAACTTATTGTGTGGTAGATGGCTACTTGAATGATGAACCAGCCTGATATCATCATCAAGTAACAAATGCAAATTGATGTATTGTAACAATTACTGTTAATATTACTTTTAAGAACATTGTTATTGAGTTTGTTGCTTCGTTTCTTCTTTAATAGTTGAATATTTGGAAGCTGTGGTAGACTTTAATTTAATGACGTTCATAAAGCATTTCTTTGAAATCTATATTAAATAAATTAATTTGACTTTATGTAATATACGAAGTAATATTCTTTCTCCCTATAAAACAAGTGTTGTAGGAAAACACTGATGCTAGCCTTTGTTGCCGGAATTTGCCTAAAGTAAATACTGCCACAGCTGCTATTTCTACTGCCAAGTAATATGCAAATATTACCGCAGATTTATATATTAAATATATTACTTATATTTCAAGGCGACGACATGTGGTGCTGTATATATCATCTTAATCAAGCAAACGATTAAGCGTAGGAAAACGCCTTGCTTATCTCGTCGTGTAGTTAAATAAGAATATTTACATTTGTATTGATTTTACATACAAATACATCTCGTGTTTTTAGATGTGTTGTGTGAACGATCTCTTATTTAAATCTTTAATCTCGCAATGTCGGAGGCTGCGGAGGAGCGAACTCATCGCTTGGTACCGCACGCACCTGTCCCACCAGCTCGCTGCAAAGCGTTTTCTTTGATGCTGTAGAGATGTAGTTCCTCTCCCGCTGCAGTTAGGTCTCGAATTACGTTGTCAGGTCTTAAAGGAGTCCGACTGCGACGAGATTGCGAAAGTAATAAGTTATCCCGTGGTGGTGGGGTCCCGCTAATTCAAACGTCACGCCGCCGTTTATTTTCTGAGCCTCCTCAATGTATGAAGGCGTTATGCAAATGTAAATGCAACCGAGCTTGTGATTTGTTTACTCTTCAGGTGTTTAGCTTCATTTGGAACTAGCCCACGGTCTTCGTTACTAAACGAACGTAGATGAAACTTCGGCAGAGTTGTGCTCGTAATACGATTGAAGTGTGAGTCTGTAACAGTAGACATCTTTTATTATATAGGAAACTGCATTAAAAAAAATTGATAATCTTTTGTGTAATATCAAAGTTTGCTGTGGACCTGATGCGTGGGTTTCCTCACTCCTCACCCCTGGTAAAGGATTACGTTGCATTGATGGTAGCGCAGCAAATGGCGGAGGAAGCGGAGCAACCTGAGCCGCTTCCGCCGCGAGCTGAGACAGGGCCGGGGAGAGGGGAGGGTATGAGAGGGGAGAGAGGGGGAGGGGATCAAAAGCACCGCCGGGACACGCCCACCTCAACCAGCCCCCTCCCCCCATTCTCCCTCCCCCCGCAAGGGTGAAGCTCCGCGTCCACAACCGCTCGCGTCCCGCTCACAAATAACTATTACCTACAACAATACTGTATTTATATTAAACATTATATACAACATATACAGAAATAATAAAGAAAAATATATAAAGCCCATAAAACACCACAAGTGGGCAAGATATCCTCAAACATTCTTTATATTTCTATTCCTTTATTCAGACGCAATATGATCGTAGATGTACCGCAATCACAAGATTATAAGTATATATATATTACGTTTACCTGCTTTATAGTACTTAAAAAATTGTCAAAATTCGTCTTATTATCTTATATTCTATTTTCTTATATAACTGTTATATGTATATGTTGTTTTTATTTAAATTATCTATATGTTAACATGTACGGCGTTGAATTTATTCGTGAATGCACGTGTACAATGTTGGTACAGATTAAATAATACTTTCATCTGTCTTTTAATAAATATAATTTTTGATTAGACAAACAAATAAATAAATAAAATGTTAAGAAGTATACACTAGTTGGTGCAAGAAGTTGTGTTTATGTTTACATATAAATAAAACATATAATTTGCGAAATTAACAAGCCCTCAGTAAATACCTCAGTGGTAAAGAACTGTGATTGAATGTATATATAAACTATTACTTATAACTCTATTTTGTTGTATACGTAATACCTAAACTGTACCGCATATTATGTAATTGTATGAAGATATTATCTGTATGAGCTGAAGATATATTGGATGAAGTCAAACTCAAAGTGTCCCAGAGCAGTAAACCATCACATACGTAGTAGACGAGACGGGTGTAAATGAAGTATCGAGTAATAAAAAAAAATTTGGCTTCCCTCTCAATTCCCTTCCTTCCCCCCTGTGCTCCCCTCTCCCCGATTAGTGAGCAATAAAGACATCGCAGCATCAATCACCCGCCACACCTTGCCTTGGCCCTGTCAAAATGTTTCCTCCCTGAACGGATTTGATTAAGAAATACGAGGAGAAACCGGCGTTAGCCCTTTCGGGAAAAAAAGGCTCCGAGGGTCTAGGGGGCGTGGTGGGGGGCTGGGGGACTCCCACCGGCGAGAGGGTTACCCGATACACCATTATACCCATTATACTGGGGAATACTAATTGTGAGCGCCTTCCGATGCTCGCTCAGTTCACGCCGCGCCTTTGTCTCCAGCGGGCACTGCGACGATACGACGACGATACGACGGCGAGACGCTGGTGACAAGCATCCACTTATAACACCCACATTAATAACATCACCGAAAAAATTAACTACTCATTTCAATCTCTTAAACGTCTCCAGTTATTTTTGCCTTTTAAAACGAAGATATCGCTGACTCAGTCGCTTATTCTTCCTCACACATATTACTCTGATGTATGTCTTCTTGACGCTGCAGAGGAACAATTTCAGAAACTGGAACGTCTGCAAAATGTTTGCATACGATTTATTTACGGTTTGAGTAAAATTGACTACGTTTCTGTGTACAGAGCACAACTGAAATGTCCACCTGTTCGGAGGCTGAGGGATATTCACGTTTTATGTTCTCTTTACTTCTTACTTACCAGCCCTCACGCTCCTTCATATCTCTGAGAGCGCTTTTATTATCTCCTTTCCTACGGAACTCAATCTCGCTCCTCTAAATATTTACTTCTCGCAATACAAACGCATTCCTACAAACGGTACACTGATTCTTTTACAGTAAGACAAGAAACTCTGGAATGATCTTCCTCATAATTCGCGCCTGTCCTCACCTATCATTAAGAAAAGAGTTAAAGATTATCATCTTCACTTCCAGTTGCATATTTTATATTTACTACTTTGTTTACTTATTATATGTTACTGTTACTATCACACGGTATACATATACAAATAATTAAAATAGTAAATCCTTCCTATTTGTGTATGCTGTAAGAGAAATCTTTTTAGGGTTAAGTTCGCCTTTGTGATACTATGTTACTTTTATTAAATATTATTGTTTATATATATACGTGTATATATAAATGTCGCATTGTACACAACTCTATAACATTGTACTCCTTACTATGAGACTATAACATACCTTCGCCCCACTCGCAGTATATATTCATTGCTGCAAATCACACGATGTTCCCAACCTTCCCCACATCTTTCAACTTGCAGTAACACGATCCGGTTGTTTACACAACTGTTCCAGGTTCGGTTCTCATTAGCTTTTTAACTGTCGGTCGAAAAAAGTGACACAGAGTCAAACGGGTGAACGAGGAAAATAGAGGAGTGCTATGTATCAGCTGTGAATCCATGTACTGTATGTAACTGATATTTATAATGCTACTAAATTTGGGCCACTTGGAAGGAATATAACAAAGGTCAATTCCACAGCCGCAGCAAAAGCTGATATATATAAACTTATAACACCCCTCTTTGTATTTCAGCTATAAAAAAATACATTAAACCAATTGTATATTTTATCAACAAAATACTTATTTTATAACTAAACTGTTGTACGTCACTCGGAACGAAGTGATTTGTTTTTTTAATGCAGAAGTAATAGGTAAGGAGACGTTGAGCCTAAACAAACGGCTTCTGTTACAGAAACTTGTTGCGGCGTTTCCGATACAACAAATATTGTCGGAGCGAGCTCCCCACTCACCTCCAGCGACAGACAGACAGACAGACAGTAGCACAGCTTCAAAAACGTATCGCGTTACGTATCCAAGACGAACTTTTTACGAGTTGTACGGTAAATATAGACAGTGTATATAGTAACGTGTCAGGATTCGGTTATTTGGAGCGATACGACATCAATAATACTCCTCAACAAACACTGATCTATAATTTTGAGTCCTACTCTCATTAATGAATGTGTTATAAGTTACTTTGCATTGAAGTTATACAAACACTGAATACGATAATTGTACATAAGATACAACAGATTGATGTATTTAGCGATCTGCTACATCCAGCAGTAGTCACAGTGCTTTCGGAGACTGCTGCGTTCTGCTACAACATATAGAGAAGAGCAAAAGACGATGTCCACTCCGCCACAGCACAACCGAAGCAATTGACTACAATAATCTGATAAACTCTTCAATATTTGTTCCAAGTGTCCCATCTCCCGCTTTAACTTTGATTTGTTTCAATATAATCTTATTGCAAAGACTACGCGTTATATAAACATGTACTAAGTACTCTCTTCGTTGTGACAACGTGATGTGAACAGATTAAATATCTCTTTACCTACAACGGCTCTATGTAAAACTATTAATTATACCTTCAATAGATACCGCAAACAAATAGCGATATGAGATGACGGTTACTAACTTATTTATAAATCATTTGTATCCAAAGCCGATATTTTGGTCCTCGATCGTTGCGAGTACCGCTATCATTTTATACGAAACTTCGAAAACATTAAATTTCAATACTTTCGTCAGTACATCGAATTAAATAAAAAGAAATAATCATAGCAGTACCACTAATGTACAAACAGCGACGTATAAAAAAAATTAAACACGTGTAATGGAGATACAGTTTTCACATCTGTATACAGTTAAATATGGATCGTTTAACAAAACTTACATTAAATAACAAATTAGTATCCATCACATCCTCACGAATCATTCTCGTTTGAATATTGTTGTGTATACAAAATAGTGATCCGGACACAGGCCAGGATATGAACCCGGCTCTGTACCAACCGGTCATTTGTTTAACCAGCTCCTGAACATTCAACCACAGACAAGAAAAAAGTTGTACAACATATATAATTTTAGATATTGAGAGACATCTACCGTCGAATAGTTACACTAGAATGAGACATCTACCGTCTAATAGTTACCTTAAAAGTAAACTTAATTCCAACGCCATCTAGTGTTGAATAGCGACATATCTTGAGTACATTTACGCATACTAGATGGCGATAATATCACTGTGTTCATGCCATCTATTATTTCACAGCAACAATTACATGATGTGGTTAGCGCTGTCGAGTGGTTTACATCTGCTCTTATTTAAAACCTATTTAGTAATAAATCGATGCAGGAGATACTACTAAAGAGTATTTATTTAGTTTAATACTATACTCATAAAGCGCCAACCGATCTGTCCATCTAGGTAGGTACCACCGCAACTCCTTTTTCTATCACCAAATAGTACTATGCAATTACTGTGTTCCAGTATGAAGTGCTGTATGTTACTGAAATTACTACCATAACGGGACTTAATACCTCACGTCTCTAGGCGAATTCAATATACCATCTTATATTTTTATGGATATTTCTGGGTTAGAAGCAACGATACACCCATCCTCTGTCCTGAGTCTCAACAGATGGATATTTCCGGATGGATGAGCAAAGATCTTAAGGATACCGCAGCTTCAATTTGTTTGGTATTCAATCTGAGACAGTCTCATCTTACAAGCTTCGGGATTTCTTTGGTCAAGTTCATATATTCTGCTGACGCTCTGGCAGAGACCGGTGTCTCCCGTCGTTTCCTCATAAAATCTAAAGCTTCGCCAGAGTTTGGACTCTCGAACTCTACGCTGCGACCCAAAGAACTTTCTACCTACTTTGCGTAGAGTCGCCGCAATATTATCCATGTCCATAGTAGATTCTAGCAAACTGAATCGATTTTGGAATTCCACCTGGAACTTTTCAGAAACAGGAGTAATTTGGGGTAGATTAGGACTCAGAGTCAACTTCATCATTCGGGATCTTTCCAAAGGTTCACCTTAATCTTATTCTTGGTAGCCTCAGACTACAGGACTAACGGTAAGAGACCTACCACCAGTAAAAAACACTAGGCCTGTGATATTCACTGCACACAGACACCATGACTCAATTGGAATGAAGACTAAGGCTCCATAGTTCCTTTCGTAAGATCTTCAAGTAAAATTTTAAATAACACATTAAAAATTTTCAATTTGTAATTATAACAAATCGTTCAGAACATGAAATTAATGAAATGAAAACAGTGCCACGTTGAAAGGATAATATTAAATTCACCATGTAATTTTAAATACAAGCAACATTATACAAAATAAAACATACCAGAGAGAAACGACTCTACATTTAGTCTATGAGCTAACGTAATATGCTTTAGTCTTGGAGTAGCAGGGCACGCCTCCACCGGGTGCTCCGGGTGCTCCGGGTATCCGGGCGCCGTCACGATGGCACTTCATAATACACATGAACACAAATCTCATTTGCGTCGTACTCCGGCTCTCTCAATACAACTACATACAAAGTAAAACAATAAATAATCATTAAAGAGTCACAACTGAGTCAAACCACTTCCAGCTTCATCGGTGACTTCACAACTAAATGGAGCACATATCCAATATTTAATTTGTTTTAAACAATAATCATTATATTATAAGGCTATACAATTTTAGCTAATCAATATTACATCTCATTCCCAGCGGACACATTCAATTTGTATGTACACAGACTAACGATTAGAGAGATCACTCCGGGAGCCAGACAAATGCAGTCCATCACATCTGTGACACACTCACAGTAAATATCAAATCCTCCATTTGAAATGTTCGCTACAAATTTAAATGTCAAAAGCTAAAAGCACAGCAACATGCCATTCCACCACCTTACATGATCAGGCCAGTGTACTTGCATCATCTACGCAAGTATATACATATAACAATACAAACAACATTAGGTAGATTCTGATCAGGTTACATCATATATGGCATTTACGAGAAAGATTGTATACAAAAATTTTCATTTCCCAATTCTCCGCAGCGAACATAGTTACCTCATGAATCACTACAGATCAATATTTACTCCAAAGACAAGATTTCATAGTCTAACAGAAAAATTTCCCCTGCTTCACCGGTTTAGCTTCATCATCACTTTCAGAGAAACATGCCGAAAAACCACTTTTGTCTTTCAATGAGTCCTTTCTCAGTGCCTGTCTACTCCTGTCTGCAGATTTCTTCAACTGTGCACCTCTGCAACCTCTCCGGGTCTTCTTGTTTGAATCTTCTGATGCATTGTTTTCAATAGGACCCGCCACATTAACTGCTGTCATAGAACTTAACTGTTCCGTCGAGTTACTAAGTACAAGAACAGAGTTCTCCGGTTGTCTCACTTTAAGCCCAATCTTTCGACCACTCCTTGTTCTTGTCACATATTCTTCCTCAGGATTCTCTTTCCGGTCAGAATTATTGCACTCGCCTGAGTTTTTACATGTCCTCTTCTTCCTACCTGATGCAGATCTAGATTGGTTAATTTTAGTAGGAACTGGAGCCGGTTCATCTGACATGTTATTCTTGTGACGTTTTGGATACCTTGACGTTCCATTGGATTGTGTTGATACATTAACATCACTGAGATCTTTAACATCAATATTGGTCAAGCTTTCTTTACTGTCGGAAGGTTTTGTGTCAATAAATTTCAGTAAAGATGTTGCCCGACTGACCCTCGTTAATTTCTCTCTCGTTTTCAATGTAACAACATTAATAATATTCTGCGAGGAATCCGTGCTGCAGTTTAAAACTGCTGAATCTGGAAGCCCAGTATTCATAGATTTATTCACACACATGACTGTCTTGCTGCTCTGTTTTTCTTGAGTTTGTTTTATATTATTTCTATTTAATTTGTTTCTAATGTTTCTTGGTGATTTAGTTGAAAGTATTTTTGTAGAACGAATGTAATTGGCGGTGAAGCCGGAAACATCACTCACATCCTCAAACTGTCCATTAAGTACTGCTTCATGTTTCGATTCATTATTCACATTATTACAACTTTCATTAGTTGCAATAATTTCATTTGTGTCAGTTTTTTGCTCATTCTCTGCGGGCTTTGGGATGTCATCTTGAGTACTGTTTTCAAGCTGCAGACTCTCAAGTGTAGCATTATTGTTCAAGTTCTCCATTGTACTTTCTAACTGAGATTTGTCTAAAGTTTTCTGTAGCTTTCTGAGGCTGCGTCTTGGAGCTTCCACTTTAGGCGTAGACGAGGCTATATTACTTGTATACTTTTTATTAAGGTTAGTTTTACTTTTTCGCTCTAACTTCATCCTTTTTGGCTTGATTTCTGTGGACGATTGCTTAATGATAAAGTCAATATCTGAACCAATAGAGCTAATTTTGCCATTGTTTTTTTCAGTTTTACGACGCCCATCACAAGTGAAAAAATTTACTATAGGCTCTTCTTCTGTAGATACAGTATCATCATCAGCAGGAATAAGTTTTCTTTTATTTCTTTTCTTCGGAGAAGGCACATCTTTGAGCACATTATTTTTAGGTTTATATTTGGAGCAATGGGGTTGCTCTTTATGTTTATTGTTGATTTGGTCATAAGTATATAGGCAAGGTGCCCGTTTCGTATGCACCCAGTAGGAAATTTCATCCATGTTGTTCATAAAGGGAGTGTCAGCGGGTGTGATTTTTTGGCAGTTGTTTTCAAGAGGTAGGACAATACAGTTGTGCATTGGCTTCCCATCAGATGCAGAAGGCATTGCAATGGTGACATCCAGTTGCAAGTCGCTCTCAGCAGCATGTCGCCGTCGCTTGATTCTGAGGCTACTGTCAACAGCTGCTGCTTCGGAACGAACATAGTCATCGCGTTCACATTGCATACACCTGTAACGTTTATTTTTAATCATAATAGTAAATTATGTATTCATGAGCTTTTATTAAAAAATAGTTTATAAAAAAATTAACTGCACAAAAGAAACGCTAGAAACTGATGTTTGAAAGTACATTTGAGATTATTATGAGATTTTGATGTTTCTTAAGAGAAATCTAATTAGATCACTTTTGTTATCAACGCGAGCAATACAAGCTTTGAAAACAGTCATTTGTTGAAATGAATACATAAGCGCTTTTGAATTATTTCCATTGAAACATCTAAAGCGGCGTTGTAGAATTACGTATTAAACATACGATAAAAGCTATTTACAACTTGTAAATAACCACAAACTATTTACCTTAGTGCAAAAATGTAAATCCTGGAAATGTAACTTACACTTGATAAACTTAAAATTCATTTAAATTATTTAACTGATACGTTCTCAACAAGTTTTATGATACAACAAAATATAAAAAATCAAAAGAAGTGGAGTAGTAAACTCGCCGCTGAGAAAAATCAGGCAGTAATGTTGCTATTTTTAAACTTAAATTAATAATAATTATTTTCAGTTATCCCACTAAGAAAAAGTAAAATTAAGTGAGACAAACATTTATAGAATATTTCCAATTCTCTTTTAATATTTGGATGTTAATTTATTATAGTAAGTCCAAGATGTACTACTATTTTCGATGAACATATTTTATCATTATTACTTCGTTTCAATAAATATACCTACTTAAACTCATTGCAACTTAATAGCTATATTTTCCTTTAAATAAATGTGAAGTCACAAATTTGTACCATTTTGTGTATTTTCTAAGTTATTTTTTTAAATTTAATATATGAATGAATTTTTAAACGCTGCTGCTTGCTGAAAAATATTTGACATACCTTCATTTACTTTTTTTATAATGCTGCTTATTGTTCACATTGCTTATATTAATATTTTAACATTTATTTTTATAACACCATTTGCTGTACACAAAAGTTTACGTACAACTTTCTTCATAAAAATTGAAATAGTAAAAAGTAATATTTTAACAATCTGTAGTTTTTAGTTATCTGTAGTTTTTAGTTATCTGTATCTGTCAATGTAATTTGTAATTTTTGCGGGTAAAATAGGTTGTTGTTTGATTATTGTTTTTTAAATGTTTGTGATGTTTTTAGAGTGAGACAATATGAACGACGTGCAGAATTTGATTGATCGCCAACTTGGTGCATGTAAGTAAAACTCAAATAGTGTTGAACATCTTTACAAAGTACATTGTTAATATAATAAAATGTTGTGCCAGATTGCCGCTTCAACTACGACAATATCCTGAAACGTCTGGTAGTAGATAGCGAGGAATCGTTCTATGGTTTGCAGTCTTCCAGCCCGGTCGATACCTTTGACCACGATCGACCTATTTTCGCGTCTCGATTTTCGGAAGCTCCAGGTTACGAACATATACTAGCCCTCGCAAATGAAGATGGAAGGGTTGCTATTCAGGTAATGCCTATTTTTATGACTATATCACGTATCTTTATTACACATTAAAGGACGTAAATGAATTCAGTAGCAGACCAAGCCAACAGTACCTGCTCATGGTGCACCCTGCTAATCAACAAATAAGGCTCTGGCTCCCCACCAACTTGCACTGGGCCATCATGGTTAGGAATGACTCAAATCCCTAGACTATTGAGAGAGGCCAATGTCCAGTAGTATTTCTATCAGCTGATGAAGAAAAAACTGATGCATTGAAGCCTGGAACCAAACCTTTTACATTTTTTTTCAAAAGTTCTAACTTTTAGAAATACTGCATAAATATTTATGATAACAATGCCTTCACATATTTATTTTGTGTGAAGTAATATTGGAATAGTTTTAATTTTTTTTTTATTTAGGGAATGAGATGAGGATGGTGTACACCAATTTGATACATTTACACATGGTTGGCTATATATTTAAACAAAAAGATATATTTACATATATTCTTTAGTTAAATGTCTTGATATAGTTTTCATTTACACTACAAGAACTTTTACATTATTTACATCGAGTTGATCTGAAGTGATTTAAATAAATGTAGTCATTATTTATCTGAAGTTTGGATAACAAAATATTATGAAATAATTTAAATTCTTTTCTTCTCGAAGGAGAAAGGACTTTTTTATGTGGTTGTTCACATGTTAGAATTTTGTATGTAAATATTTCATCATCATCAACATCCGATAGATGTCAACTGCTGACAAAGGCCTCCAATAATGGGAGATATGGGCCATCTCTCACCACGCTGGCCCAATGCAGGTTGGTTGGGAGCCAGAGCCTCGTTTGTTGATAAGAATGCACACACAATGCCATTGGCATTATCTTACAGCCTACCTTGTGTGGTGCAGAGATGTAATGAGATAGGCAGGTGCATAGAGCAGTTAAAATAAAACGTGTGTGACAATACATATGAAAAGAATATAAAATTATATCATAGTACATACACAACATTAAATTAGATACATTAGATACATAAAACAAATGTTATATACTTAA
The DNA here is from genome assembly GCA_018246255.1 of Pachliopta kotzebuea. Taxonomy (NCBI): domain Eukaryota; kingdom Metazoa; phylum Arthropoda; class Insecta; order Lepidoptera; family Papilionidae; genus Pachliopta; species Pachliopta kotzebuea. Next base: position 44 of record DWLS01005726.1, on the reverse strand, counting down.
TATAAATATACTAATAATACATAATATACTCATACATATAATAA
>DWLS01005725.1:0-12386 GCA_018246255.1 Pachliopta kotzebuea | reverse complement strand
GCGTCGCAGCTTTATGCTGAGTTAGGGCCTATTTGGGGATAAGGTACTTACGATAGTTACACTTAGATTGTAAATGTAAATTAAAATTACATGTACAATTAAAATGTACTAAATCTTCAAATGAACGGTTTCTTTCTTTCTTTCTTCTTCACTTCCGTTGCACAGGAGAATATATTGAATAGGCATTTGCTAAGTAAATGCGCTTTACCATCATCGACCACATCTTCACTTAACACCAGGTGTTTAAGCATTAACCTATACATACGTAAAAAAAAATATTGAAACTACAGAGTGGCGGTTGAACGACTACTTTAATAGACAGATTAAATATGACATGTGCATACACAGATAATGTATATCTATTGTTAACATAGGAATAATAGATATTTTGATATCAATATGTAATAGAATATTTTTTTTGTAACTCTGTGATAGTGCACAATAAAGTATATTTGTATTTGTATAATGCAAATGATTTTTGTAATCATCTATATCGATCTAAGGATTTTGTCTTCGGTATCAGAATTACCTAAAGGCATGCGATGAGAGGCGCAAGACTGGATTTAGATGTAGTGTACGATCCTTACTTCAATTCCAATTAACGTTTCAATCCATGTGATCATCTCTTATCTCTCATTTGGTTGAGAGCGAACGGAATGTGAGATAGAGCTGGAACAGAGAATTGATATTAGTATCATCGACCCTCTGATGAGTGATGGTGAACGTTAACGCATATTCATACGATATATCTAGAAAATTGTAGAGAAAGTAATAAATAAATATAAGAGTTAGTCTTTTAAAATAAAAAAAAGACGCAATTAGTACGTACTGTAAAAGAGTAAGAGATGTAAATAAATTAAAAAGGAAGATATATATGGAAGTGCGGCAAACTTGATCTGTGAGACGAAAAAAGTTTCAAGTACCTTAATATAGCTAGTAATATATATTACACTTGTAATATTATTATCTATCCGGTTTGGAGCGACGTCTTACCTGCTGTGTTTTACGAGCTTACATGCGCTGCGTATTTGTAGGTTTTCTTACACGACAGACGTAAATACTCTTTATTAATGATATAAACTTTGACTATTGTATATAGTTCTTTTGATTTTCCACGTAGAAGATCAAGACGGATATCTCGAATTCGTTTCGAGGAAGATACGCCTGTGAAAGAAGTGGTTTTTTTAAGAGGTCGATAGAAGAACATTAAAGAGAAAGATGTGTCGTGAGTTATGTTGACAATGAACAAAGAAAATACTCACTGATAAAGTAAAATAGGAACCCGTTAAACTCGTATAACAGATTCATTAATCACATATAGTTTATAAACTATTCATAAGTATCCATTGTATAACCTTAGTATATAAGAAGCTTGAATTACTAAATAAAATCAGTTCTCTCTCAGTTTTTATTAACTTAACATCATAGCTTGGGGCAGTAGTCACAAGCATGTAGTTTTTAAAAACCCTTCCTCCCGATGGCTCAAGATAACTCGTGCTGATATATATAATATGAAAAAATGGTCATATAGATGGTGACGATGTCTTTGGCTGTGATTGTAGCTATTTTTTCATGTACTACAAAATATATAATAGACAACATCTGATACGTATTCGCAAATATGTGCAGGTATTATATGATGTAATTCATCCACCTTTCCACTACCAGACGACAAAGAGGTTTAGCTCCGTTTTTGATAAGGACAGCTAAGGAATGAAACAACTTGTCAGTGCTTTTTTCCTGGACGTAGTTTCGTGACGAAAATTTCTAAGCTGTTATTATACTAAAAATTTTGGTTTTTAATGAATAATATTCTAACACAAAGTGAAATTATTACGTTACAATGGAGACCAAGGATTTTATATGGAAAGGATTAAGCAAATAATAACAGAAAAGTCGAAACGTCTGGATTGTTCTCCACGAATTGAATAATTGGATCGAACGGACATACTTTTGATTTTACCTTACATAGGATTTGAAACAAGTATTTGGAAATATAAATAATTTTTGTTTGGATTCTACTATTATTGCTCATGGATTTGACTTTGACCAGTTCAAAACATCAAAAAATTGGCCTTATGACCGATAATAATAAGACATGAAAACAATAAGACAAGACATGGCTTCGGCCTTTAAAACTACCAAAATTTTCAGATAATTACCAAAAATAAGATCTGGCTGTATGGACTTAAGTCCTTTGCCTTTCCCTTCTGGGATAAATTAATATCATCATCAATGTGGGTATCTTGAAATCAAGAGTAAATAGGTATTTACTAGGTTAAAGCTCTGTACCATCTCAGACCACATCGCCACTTAACACCAGGTAAAGTCTTGTTCAAGCTTTAAAAAGAAAATGGATTCTCTACCCATCAATTTTTATTTGTCTCTCCTTCGTCAAGATTTATTTCAATCTTGATTGTATGAGAGGTGTTAGTTTTATTTATTCGACGATGCGATAAGACGAGTATTGCGTTTACTTGATGGTAAGTCATACACCTATAACAACACGTGAAAATTGTGATCGACGCCTTGAGACATTAAGATATTAAGCTTTAAGATATTAAGTCTCGTTACCTCAGTAATTTCAATATAATAAATAATGCTTAGAGACTTTTCGTTTTCAATAATTATGAATCAGTGTTATTGATAGTTAAAAATGATTAACATTTCTAAGTCTGTAGAAGTATTCTCAATAAACTTTAGCACAATACAAAATATTTTGATGACAAAGTTTTTCTATAATTCTGTTTAATATATTTACCTGTATATATAGTATATGTTATGGCCAATCTGAACATCACGGGGTCCAGACCCAGAGGGCGGTCGAAGACAAGATGGATAGATGTGGTCAAAAAAGATCTAAAGTATTGTAACGTTACCGAAGAGGACAGAGCGAAGTTGAAGAGAAAGACCAGTAAGGCAGACCTCACCATCAGATGGGAATAATAAATGCCACGGAGAAAGAGAGATAGTATATAACCTATTGGTTATCATTAAAAATATACCAACAAAGCAGTTTATTTATAGTCCGCTAACCAGATACGCAGATGGAATAATATCTGCTGTCGGGGAGTCGCTCCATCTTCATTTCATCGTGAGACAAGTGCACGAGTCGCAGTTTGAATGACAACTAGGTTACTACATTTGGACTAAATCATAAAGGAATTCGGTATTTTAATATAAAGAATAAAAAGTCGTATTTCCTCATGACTGTTGGTCGCGATCACCATCTGCAGTGAACCACACGACGACTTCCTCGTCAAAGTTATTCCAATCGTTAACATAAATCAGATTGGTCCTGTCCCGTCTGCATTCAGTGGGTTCCAATCAGATCGTCAATCTATCTAATGAGGGTCCTTCCACTAGGTTTACTAGGCAGCCGCCACTATAGGACATTACTAGCCCATCGGCTGTTAAACTTTTGATATGCTTGGCATATTGTTACTTAAATCTAGCAATCATTTAAACTATATCGGTGACTTTAGTTCTGTGAATCTCATTCCTTTTCCATTGCGTACCCACCCTACCTTCATCAGCCTCCTGACACACACCGTGGTCGAGCCAGTAGGTTCCTCATCGCTTTATCGAGGGTTACGAACCCACGGTTTTTAGAGCAACTCCTCCACGACAAGGTGGAAACCAGTTCGGGGGAGGTCTGTTAGGTGACTGAGGATATTTATAAGGCCTTTTGTAAATAGCTATGTTTCAGTTCCGTAGAATATTCATACTTGATAACGTTATAGTCTACGCGGTGCTAGTTCCAGTTGTGGAAATTTTATAATGATCAGAGTTACGAGTAAATGATTGAATTGGACGTCCGCGTGGGTGTAAGCAACTAGATATTTTATTGTCTGATAATACCGACTGCAGAACAGTTTCCCGCGGGAGTACTCCAGGCCAGGGGTCGGCAAACTGCGTCTCCCACTCTGAAAGTACTAGGTTCGAATCCGACCTGCACCAATGAACTTATATGTGCAGTTAGTATAACATTAACAAATATCACGTGCTTTAAGTTATGCATCAAATTGCGTGGCAATAAACATAAAAAAAACCTGCGACTCTGGATGTGAAGCTCTTTAGTTCCTTATGTAAATATTATCTATTTAAACAAAAAACTGTTTAAATCGATTAACGAGGATTAAGCACCATTTTAGTGTTGAGAAAGGACATTATTTATATATAAATAAATAGAGTTCCAAGTAACTGGTGATGTTGAGGAAAGAGTGAAGTGGATAAAGATAAGTAAAGTTGATCTCATCGCCATATGGGATAGTGAAGGAAAAGATATATGAATAAATATATATTTTTCTTATTAATAAATAATTTTAATCATAAACTTCATCTATGTAAATACTAATTATTTGCAAGAAATATTCTGTGGCTCTTTAGATTAATTCTTTTCTTCCTATTTAGATTTTATCCTTATTATTATTTTACTCATTATGAAATGTGTATGTTTTTCTTTTTGTTTTCTTTTTTCTCCAAGTTAATTGACTGATAAGTATAGCTAATATTGACATATAGTGGTTACTACTGTATTGATATAATTATATGTTTCTAATTCATACCCTTTGTATATTTAATTAATTGAATTAGTTTATCGATCATTTTCTATTTGTATTCTTACTACTGTGTTATTATTTTATGGATTTTGTCTGAAATAAATGTTTTATTATTATTATTTAGAAAATGAAATTTTTGAAATTGTAGTTTTAAGTTCTTCCGACCCAAAAGGTTGTTGAGCTCTGGACTATGCGTAAATTACTACTCCCAATGCAATCACAAAAATATACTTCTTTACAATTCTTCGAAAAAATATACTATGATACGGAACATTAGGCGTTTTGTTTTATTTGAGGAGACGATCAGGATACAGGCAACACTAAAACTATTCTTTCATATAATCGTTAATTTGTTTTAAATATTATTGTGAAAGCAAAGTGTTTTTTATTCTATTTAGGCAATGATACGAGAAAGACCATCACCTGATGACAGACACGGCGCTGGTTGATATGGTATACAAAGCACCTCATTGTCCCCAAGAGACAAAGTAAAAAGCCTCGTTACTGCAGTAATTTATTTAGCATACCTTTCAATCCGGAAAACAATAAAGTTTTCTTACTATATCCTGACTGCAATAGGAACTGCGATGGTATCCTATACCTAGACGGTATCCGTGTACCTAGACGGTCTGCGACAAAAGACCTACCACCAGTAAAATGCGAGAGTGATAACTGTGGTTTAAAAAAAAACTACTTCTTTACAATAATTCTCAATAGACGGTGCTTTTTGATGGTATATATATGTCGATTAAAAATGGTTGTCATACAAATTAATATTGAAATTTTCGAATAAGAGATTTTCAGTTTAATGAGGAATATATTTAAGTGTCTTCAAGTTGGTCCTGGTGAAGTACCAGTTCCCTGTTCTAACTCAATCTAGCGAAGAGGCTGCAAATTAGCTCATATGAATGCATCTCATAATAACGTGCGATAATTAAAACGCGGAAATATTTGCAATGTAGGCCGCATACCGATAAAGTGTATCATCTCCTAAAGTTCAGTTTTATCAGCTGCATAAAGCCTGTTACCTGATAACGATAGCTGAAGAATTTCAGACTGATTTACTTAGCCACAGCTGCGAGCATGAAAATCATTAAGATCTGAATTATATTGCAGGTAAATGACAGATATCTGGTTCAGTTTCGCAAAATAATATAAACGATTACTGATATGGCGCAGCAGCTCATCGCTGATCATCCATCACGCCGGTACCTGATTCTACAACGCTATATAAGTAATAAAGTTAAGTTGCTTCTAGTTGTAGGGGTGTAAGGGGTCCCACACACAATTCACGGGACTCAAACCAATCTCATCAGCTCAGTGGGAGATGGGCCAAATCCTCCAATATTAGGGAGACTAATACCCAACTGTGGACGTCTATCAGCTGATTAAGTGAAGTAAGCTATAATGGCTTTACTGTGTTCTGGTAGCCATACATATAAGAGTCGATTGTAGCCCAACTTGCACAATCTTATTGAAGTGGTAAATTCTTCTCCATTTTTACTTTGAAAATTTTAATTAATGCTAATTATTGTAGTTGTTTGTCTCATCAGTAGATCTTCTTTGTTATTGTTAACACCACCGTCGTCAGCCGATAAAAGCCTGCAGATGAACATAGCCCCAAAGATCTCCACTCCATTCGGCCCTCCTCTGTCTACATCCAGCAGTTTGCCGTGACCTTCTCCAGATCGTCCACCTAGTGGGGAGCCTTTCAGCACTACCTTTGCCGGTCGGCACTCTAGGACCTCACTGCTCTATTGGCCGATAGATCTTTAAGCAATGTGCCCTACCCTTTGCTATAGTCTAGTTATCTTTAGGGCTATGGTGATCTTAGATCTTTTGCAGATCTCCTCATTTCTGATTCAATCGCAGTGATACTCCTCATAGCGTATAACTATCAATCAAAAGATGCATCATACTCGGGACGATATTGGTAATATAGAACTAATCATTCATTAACAGTATCATTTATAAATATATTTTTATGGTATAAGCTGGGACGGATTAAGACCTAGGCAACTTAGGTCCGTCCTTAGAACCCATATTAAAGGCATGATAACTAGGTTTTTAAATTTTTAAAAATAATCTAAAAATTACTATATTCTTAAGACCCGTTTTAGCCTTAGTTCATCACGGGGTGTGATAATAACCCAGGAGTTTTTCTGGTAGAGGTAAGCAAGGGCCACCAACTTATGATTCTTCTAGTACTGCCGGCGTCCATATGTTGAGGTGACTGGTTTGAATCCGGTAAATGAGCAGATGGCCATATACTTATTAATTATATTGCCGGTATAAATTGAGAACATTATCGGAACTAGACACAATTTTTTTACTCGAGACGAGCATAGCGTTCAATTGATGGTAAGTGATACGCTTGCCCATAAGACTAAGAGGTTAAGGTGGCTTACACAACACCACATTGCGCTCCTCGACTTGAGATATAGGATGTTAAGTTTCGTTACCCCAGTAACTTAACTAGCATACAGCAAAATTCAAACTGGAATACAGTTTGCACAGTACTGTTTGGCGATACAAATATAAGCTGCGGTAGTACTTACTTAAGTATATACTGGTATAAGAGACCTATTAAATGTAAAGTCAAATAACTTACATTTGCATCAGAAGACATATGTTTGAAATGCTCGATACGATTTCAAGCTGTCTACTTAAACTTGAAGCGTACTAAGTAGCGTGTGCAATGATGTCACCGTGCCGTCGCCGCGCCGCATACGCGCACGCCCGTATTACCGTGTCAATATTATCTCACAGCCGCTGTTTGCGCTGCTGCTTACATAATTTAAACAGCCTCGCATCGTTTTCGATTTCGTGGACATATTGGACCTAGCTGGATAGTTCTAGCTTTTGTTCCAATTTTAGTATGTCTACTACCGATGCAATAACTAGGTTCTGTTACAATAGCAGTAGCAAATGGAATAGTCAATACCTTGACAGCGCCGCTATCTTCACTATTCATATTATCTATATTATTATCATCAGCAGCCTGCGTTAGTTCACTGCTGGACGTAAGCCTTTCTCAAAAAACGCCACTAAGCCTGATCTTCGGCTATACACATCCAATTGCTGCTACCTGACTTGAGAAAATCGTCGCTCCGTCTGTCCGTTTCCATCCGTTTGCACAACCGTGGTTTCCACTCTCAGACATGTGTACTCCAACTTTGGTCATTTTTGCAACAAATATCTATAGTATATATAAAAAAAATTACTTTTCTATTACAGTGTTTGATTTGTTTTGCCCTATACAGTAATATTCTGAAATATTTAGGGTTAAACGTTCTCACCGGGACAGCCAAATGTGCAAGCAGATCGAAATTTAAATATTGAGATATACTTGATTAATTGCTAAAAGTATACTCTTGTCTTTTGAAAAAACATAAATTAAAGTAAATAGAATTTGATTTAAAAGAAAGGAAGTCACAAAAGAAGTTATTATTTGGTCTTGGATCATATCATTTTGATACAACTTTGTATTGTTTTACAAAAAAAAACACAAAAGCCATCCCTTCCTTGTTTTACGAATGCTTAAAAATTATTTTGATAATCTCTCCAAACAAACAATACATTTATAAGCCTTTTTGATTATTTTTAAAAGTTTAATAACATACTAGGTTGATAACAATGCAACCAGAATGGGATGTTTGCATCGCACGTTACTAGGTTAATCGTGACAAGCTACAAGACGTTGCAGACTCGACCACAGTAATGTTTGCATACTTCTGCCTAGCTGTTTGATAAATGGGTATCTTGCTGGTAACCAGAACGTAGGAAATTCTGCAGGTTTCGGATTCCTTTTGAATATTTTCGTGATGAATTGTCTCTTACAATAAATAACCCTGTCCCTTCCCATCCTTCTTTTCCCTATGCGCCGTACCATAATCAGGTATGCAATACGCAATTTTTTGCGTATGATGGATGAAGAATGCAGCTTACGTCATCGGTTGATGCAGTTGTGTGAATTAAACGGCATCGCTACCGCGTTGTACTGTGCCTACTGAGGACTGACATTCTGTATGTATATCTATACTTATTAAGAAAACTTGGCTTGGCTAGGATAAGTGGAAAGAGTTTTGATGGTGATGAGTAACTAATACTAGTTTATTGATGATAAGTTTTACTCGCAATATACATTGAGGCGAAATTGTTTGACGGGCTATGTAGCAGGTCAATCATAAAAAAGGCGACTAAAACGGTTTATGAGTTTTCGGGTTCTCGGGGTTATTGATAGTTGTGCCTTCCCCTGTGCATGGAGGATGAGTACCGATGGGCTATTAGGGTATAAATCCCTAATAACCCATTCCCACAGAAGCAGGGAATTTTTTGAAGATATGCCATACATAAAAAGGGGTTAAAAGCCTTTTGTCAAATCATGTATGATCAGATGAACATCAATCCTTCATACTAATTACATTTGCACAATAAATTTTCCATAGAAAACTGAATTCACTGTCTTTAGGGTATGTAGGCGTTAAAAATGCATTAAAAGCACTATCAGGAAGATGATTTCATTAGGTAGAAATTCTGGGAAATCCTGATTTCTTCCTCTGTAGTAAAGTAACTTTGGAATATATTACCTTAAAACTAACTTTCGGTTTTTAAACTAAACTAAGGTTTCTAACTGCATAGAGTCATCGCGATCTGGCGCCGTTAAAGTGGAATTATCTTCATCAAACTATAGACTTCCACAGCAGGACATAGGACTCCCCTAATAGTGGAGGGATTTGGGACTTCTTCCATCACGCTAGCTTAATGGGGGTTGGTGGGGAGCTAGAGCCTCATTTGTTGATTAGCAAGCTGCACCGTGAGAACGTAAAGTTGGCTTCGGTCCCGTGAATTGTAGTGCGGGACTCTTTACAACCTGAGGGAAAAATAATAGTAAAGTAATAGATAGTGTAAGAGATATTAAGTTCTGTTTATAATAATATTTTTGTTTCATCGCGGGGGAAATCTTCAAAAGATACCCCGCTTTTGGGGGGAGAAGTCAAGATTATGTGAGATTTATATCCACTAATACACCCTCGGTGCATTGCGAAAAGCCCGGGATCTCCTACGGAACTCACCGGTGCCTCTCTGCACTGTTGCTAAGCATATCCTACGGAGAGCTCTTTCTCTCCCCAGCGATAAAAAGGTACCTATATACCAGAAAAATGTTTAGTTAACATACCGGTTTGGTTAATTGCCGTCATACTTTAAGATTTTTTTTCTTTATATCCTGATCGGAATGGGGCAGATTATTTTTGTTGTATCTCTGATAGTGGTGTGCATCATCAGCCTTCAGTACACAGTGTCGCCAGTTTTATTAGCCAACGACCATACGTCTATTGCACCTAACGATTTCGCTGATTTATCACCCATTGTGTCCTTTTATAACTTCGTGTGTTTAAATATACGACGCATTTGTTTACGATATTTAGTTTTTAGTCCCATCCCACGTAGTACCTTTTGCGGTTTTACTTCTCTGGTTGCCTTTGGGGATATAAATTTCTGCGGAATCCGGATCTGCGAGATTTGGGACTGAAGAAGCCTTTGCGACCTTAATAGTAGCAGAAGGTAACATCATTCGAAAAAAAAATCTGTGGCCGGAGATTGCCTAGGTAGGTACCATCACAGCTCCTACTGCAGTCTACAAACAGTAATATGCGAGGATGATATGAAAGATAAATAGTATAGTAGGGAAAAAACGGAGAAGATAAGTAAAGAATAAAGAGGTACTAAAATTTCCTGCCCAGGCTTGCAGGGAAACGATTTTAAAAAAATTGTAATATACAAACATTACTGTGTTCCAGTTCGAAGGATGTTGTATGCTAGTGAAATTACTGAGGTAACGAGACTTAATACTACGTCTCAAGGCGAGCGTAATGCGGTGCTTTGTATACTATCTTAACAAGCGCCACGTGATACGCTTGCCCATAACAGCGCTTTTTAAGGTGATATACATAGCACCACATTGCGCTCATCGCCTTGATATATGTGCTAAGTTTCTTTACACCAGTAATTTCACTAGCATACAGCACCCTTCAAACCGGAACACAGTAATATTTGGAGGTAGGAATAGAATCAGAGATTGGTACCTATCTAGGTGATCGCTGTATACATTAAACAAAAAATGCATTTATCTATAACTATAATACTCTAAAAATATTAGTTAATGTGATATAAGGATATAAAATTCGGAAAGTTTATGTGAAATTTTAGTCGGCGGCGTTTCACAATAGCTCTGCGTTAAGTAATTAAACCAATTGTATGTTATCTGTTGGTTATTCGGGTGTGATGTAACCTGCCATCAGACAACTGGTTTATCAGAACACTTCGTTTCAGTTAACTGCTACTTTGCAATATATATTACTTATACAATTACTAACTGTAGTGTGCGTTATTAAGTGTTAGAGTAAGGTGAGTAATTTGTCTGCGGTGGATACATTCCTTCGTTTATTACATTTGCTTTTGGTATTGTATCATGAATTATAATGTTTATCAGTCCCAATATTTACAAGATTTTCAAAGCTTTCTTTCCATATGCAAAAGTTTTGATTTTAGTAAAACTTGGTAATGTAGAAGAAAACTCTTTTCTTTTATATGTTCTGTATTATATCCTTTATCAGTGGCGGATTTGTAGTATTGTTTGCATTTACCCTAGGCCATGTAGTAAGTACCAGCTACCCTTTTCTTAGCTCCCATCATATTGAGTACATAATTCATTTACTTTTTTACTATTGGCTGACACCCTTTTTTTTACCTCCTCTAGTAGAGCGCTCTGGGACATCCAGCACGCCATCCTCTCGGTGATTGTCTGCCCAAGACCTGGGCCTTGTAGGTCTTAGGCCAAATCCGCCAATTTTTTTATTTATACAAAACAAACATCCATATTTATAAACGACTGATTAGTAAGACTTGTTTATATATGCTTCATCATCATCCGATGTAAATCGTCAGCTGGACAGAATCCTTCACCCAAAAAGGGAGGGATTTGGGTCATCTCCCATCATGCTGGCCTAATGCGGGTAGATGTGAAAGCAGAGGTTCGTTTGTTGATTAGCAGGCTGCATGTGCTGGTGAGGTTTGGTTAGAGGCCCGTGAGTCTTTGCGCATCCGCATTCGGTCAGTGTGGTGGCAGACGGCTCAAATTCCCCGACTTTGGAGGAGGTTTATGTCCAGTAGTGGACGTTGACCGGATGATCAAGTAATGTTTAAGTAAGTTATATGCTTTTGTAGCTCGTGGCGCCGAAACATCGTATAAATAGTAACTAGTTGTTGCCCGTTGCATTCGCAACTAAAGATTCTATCTCAATAAAATGTTTGATGTGAGAATAATCATGACATAAACAGAGGCGTATGTTAATTATTAGCCATTAAGTTGACATAGTGACAACTTCTGTACGGACGCATACCAAGGAAGGGAAGATATTAGTAGGATTGTGTAACGTGTAGCGAAACTGAAGCATTGTTTTGTATTGCCTGCGCGTGTCAACATTGCTCCGGTGCTCTGGTGCTGTGTTTGTGCAGTGTATCTTATCTGATTGTTTGCAGCCTCCTCGCGGCGGCGACGTGACCCAATTAATTTCTGTGCCCGTACATTAGCACTTCGCACGACATGCGCCTGCGCACGGAGTTAATCGAGTGCGGTTTCTTCCGTTCACCGATACATTGGCCCGTACTTACACACGCAGATTTTCTATATTATTATTAATAGTAATAATAAAAACATTTATTTCAGACAAAATCCATACAATTATTTTTTTATTATAATAGTGAGGGGTAAAATATTAATACATAAATGTCATTCCTGTCCGGTAACTATACAAATCCATT
>DWLS01005724.1:0-12391 GCA_018246255.1 Pachliopta kotzebuea | reverse complement strand
TTAGATTGTTCCTTAGGTGGTAAATACAGAAGTACTATTCTGTTTGATTCTTTAAGGCCATTCCATCCCCGAGTTCACGTGGTTAAGAATAGTTATGTCAGATTAGTACTCACGAAAACTCTACTTCTTCGCTAGTCCACCAAATGCCAAGAGTAGGTACTTTGCTTGCTGTATTCAAATTCTCGCAGCGAATCAGCTCACATCCGTGGTTAATTCATTAGCTTTAGTTTAACCATCTTTTTCGTGTTTTTGACACCGCGAACTCTGTAGATTTGTTTTCGATTAAAAATAGTGTCATGTAGGGTAAAGTAATATTAAAAAAATTAACACGCGAAGTTTTTATTTTTTTACGCGTATAGTTAAAAAGAAGAAAATTAAAAAATAACAGGAGAATGTTCGTTTCAATCTCAGTCTTAATATTTTACGCCCAGAGGGATATATTCAGTTTTTGTTCAGAAATTAATGTCACTTTACAATATTTGTTTTAGTACCTTCATTTATAAAATGATTTCTCTCAAAGCAAACTTTGCTCACGAACAGAAAGAACGCCCCGGGCTAGAATTAATCACAACAAAGACGGTACGCTGGCGGCTTCATAAACAAGTATAAATGAAAGGATAACAAAGTGTTTTATTGCATGTACTTATAACTTGAAAAGAATGTGCACTAAGAATCAGCCAGTATGTTTTGAAACATGACATCTACTGACATACTAGTTTGCAGAATTGAGGTCAAAGATTCGAATCCGGTGGTTATCCCGTCATTTGTACACCGCCGTCACAGCTGACCCAACGTCAAGGAATATTTTAAATAATTAATTAGTTGGAGCTAAATTAGCATTTACCTTATTTTTCATTTCTTTGGGATCGTTTGTCTTTCGCTTTTCTTGTCGTATCTTAATTGTAGCTTCTGGATTTTTCTTATTGCTTGCTATCAGATGACGTAGCAGCGAATCAATTTTATTCAGGGTTCAGCCAAGTTTAATGGCGTGAATCAGTTTGTAATGACTACACATTAAATGAACTAATAAATATACCCAGGCTAGACACCGTCTGCGGGGTTCAGCTTCTGATACGTTCATGGCTTTTTATTTCAACTTATTTATCTCCACTGCTGAATAAAGGTTTCCCACTTAGGGGTTTGTTTCATTTGTTGCATTACTCGCCATGTGTGGCTTACAAATTTGCCAAGTGTATTAAGCTGGTAACGATCACATTGATGCTGCTGTCCTTCATCCTTAGTCGCCTTTGTGAGCATGAAAGAGTTATCGCTGTGCAGACTTGCCCTTCGACGTATGTTCAGTATTTCGAAAAGTACCTCTTTAGATATGTCGATGTTATTTACATTGTTACGTATTAATTTAAAGGAGATATTTTACTAATGCTTACCTTCTTCTGGATATGCGGTGTGATTGAATTTGTATCGTTGCAATATAATTTGTTTGTTTTTCTTTATTCTAATAATTGTTGTACATCTTCAGTAATGTTACTACTTCGTGTTAATGATTGATCACGTTAGCTCGAATGTGGTTGCCGCCACATTACACGGACAACGCTCTAAACATTTGGGTATCATTAGGCATTCAAGTAAGCAACAAACCTGCCAATATGCGGTGGGCTCCGGAGAAACTAATTAGTTCTCTAAACTAATGTTAGGTAAATACATTGCCATCATGGGAAAACTAAATAAATTTCGCATAAAATTAAACTTGCCCCATTAACTTCATGTAATTCCAACCATAAACTATTAACAGTAACATTAAAGTAAGTAACTGAATTTATTGTTAATTAAGTTAATTAAATGACTTTTAAGTATCATTTACGTGAATATATGATTTATCACCACCCAATGAATTAGTAAGTAAATAACATTATAAAAAATCTCGATTAATATTAGCTGTGTTTTAAACTAAAACAAAAACTGCTTAGATTAGCAACACTGTTAATAGATGGCAGCACTTTTTATTAGTGTTGTTTTTGGGTCGCCGGTCAGTCTGTCACTGACTGTCGTGAGGAGCACGACTCGTGGAGGATATATGTCTAAAGCTATACATACATTAATTTTCAACGATATATCTTTGTGGGGAACTACAATCGTTTTGAAACATTATGGTTCCGGTTTGAAGAGTGTTGTAATTAATTAAATTACTGGAGCAACGAGACTTAACATAAGTCTCACGGCCATAAGCTCAATATATTGTAATATATATCATCCTAATTAGCGCGACTTTGTTCTTGTTAGGAGTACCATCTAATATAAAGTGACCTTATCGCTAGATTTTATTTCATTGTAAAAAAAAAATTGCTACCTTCAATAGTGAAAACAATAAAACATAATTGTGAGGATCTCGATTCTTAAAACTATAGCCAACAGTGCTCTTCATACATTAAAAGTAATTTTTGTTCAATTTTAACAGACTTTTTTTATTTATTATAATAATAGGAACAATAATACATTTAGAGTTTTTTTTTAAATAAATGTATTATTCAGTACAGTTTTTGCAATACAGTCGAACATGTGTATTATGTATACATGTTATCTAATGAATGTTTTGACAGGGCCCGCGAGATAACGCGCGGCCCAAAGTGGGTTCAAATTAATAAAGGGCTTCGATAACATTTCAGTATATACATAATGTTCTGTGATAGGTCAAATTGCAAATCTGTTATTCATACTACGATTTCCACTGAGCATAAGGCCTGCCTAAATACAAACGACATCGGAAAAGCAACATGTTCCAAGAACAACAATGTTTTGTGACTTCTATCAATCCATATGTGGTCAGTGTTGTTGATAAATGACTTTAATTGCTCTTTGTGAAAAATTGCCGCCAGTTCGAGCGAATATTAAGAGTACTACTTGAAATATTTACTTATTAATAGTATTAGAATTTATTAGTAATACTGTTAGTAGGTCTCTGTTACCGGAGACCGTTGAAGTAGATACCACCATAGCTCTTATTTCTGACGCCAAATAGTAATGTGCAAATATATCTATGTTCTGTATGCTGGTGAAATTACTTGGGTAATAGAACTTAACATCTTATAATTTAAAAAGATGAGCGTAACCTTATGTCTCAAGGCAATGAGCGCAATGTGGTGCAGTGTATAGTATACACACTTAACCAGTGCCACGTCATTATGGGTTAGCGTTTCACTAACTATCAAGTGAACTCCTTGCTCGTCTGTCTTTGTTGCGTTCTGTCCTGTAGTTGCAAGACATAAAATGTAAGGCCTCGTTACCACAGTAATTTCACTGGCTATAGTGCTTTTCAAACCTGGCAAAGTACTAATGTTGGACGGTAAAAACAGTCGCTGTGGTCTGTATAGTCCGACACAATTTAGGTGAGCACCGCAACTATGTTTGTTTCCAAGCATTACTCATTTTAAAGCTGTAATCGTTGAAAAGTTTTCTAAATATCTTCTCTTAGTTATATATATAACGAAATCTTTAAAAAAATGCACTATAAGCCTTAATAATTTTTCGTTTAATGGTTAACCTTAAAACTTAGGTGTAATGCCAGAGTGCACTAGCGAATTTAGGTAGGAAAGTTTACAGAAAATTTACATTACACTGGGTCCGGGTTAATTGAAAATTATATTTACTTAAAACAACCTTTTTAAAAACCTAAGATTTATCGTGCTTTCCATCTTAGCTCCCAAGTTTCCTAGTACTCGTTTTAAAGATAAATAAATATTAATTTTTGTTGATACAATAGAAAATCTATTTTATTTGATGTTAACTAGGATACTACTATTAGAAACTGCGATCTATAACCATACGTTAAGCAAACACATATATCTTATTAATTTAATTTATTAATTATAATATCATACTTAAACATCTGCAGAATAGATCATTCTCCCCCTATCACTCCTCCTTTCCATTTTTGTCGATCTCTTCGACCCACCTCTCATTCTTTTTCTCTCGGCTTTCTCATCTCTCTTATATTTTTCTAGTTCAGCTTGAGAAGTCCGGATCCCCAAACTTTGGGTCCGATGAAGCCTTCGCGGCCATAATAGTGGCCGAGGGTATCAACATCACCTAAAAAAGGTGGATTATTCAGTGCCTTGAAATACTATTAAGAATATCTATCTAATATTCATCTCTAAATTTCTACTTTCATCATCATCTACTCTTTTTCTATAACAGCACTTTTTTCACTTCATGAAAAGCCTTTTTAGGTCTCTGTTAAATAACACCGCGAGCTAAAGTTTTCTCTAAAATAATGTATACAAATGTTTACATAGTAATTAATATGTGGTGGTAGAAACATACAGTATTCTACTCCACATTAAATCTTGTTTTAATGAACTTAAATTTACCTTTACAGGGACTTAATGTTGACAAGCGCACGATGGTGAGCGCGGAGCGGAAGCAGAGGACCTTCACTGACCGGTCTCAGCTGAAATATGCCAAGAGACTTGTGGTCAAACTTGGCAGTGCTGTAATAACTAGGGAAGATGGTAATGGTCTTGCTTTAGGTCGTTTAGCATCCATTATTGAACAGGTTGGTTTCAATCCTTTGGATATTTATATTTTTATAAATGTTTGTATACTTGTATTGTATAGAATATATGTATTTCTTATATAATTTTTAGGTTTAGCAATATTTGTATTTATAATACTACTGATTTGGTTCTTTTTTGGTACTTGTTTGTATTTTGTTTTTATTTTATTCTTTTCACGTGCTGAAAGCTTGGCAGAAAGAGAATGTCTTGTGGCATTATATCCGCCTTTTTGTTTACTGGTTTTCTTATACATATTTTTCTTCTGTGTTTTGTAAAAATATTGTATATCCTCTTTCTTAATTCATTTCTTATAGAATCTTTCTAATAATTTCTCAAATTTAAAAAGAAACTCATAAAGCACATAGGTATTTCAATATGGTTTCATTTATAAAACAGAAGTTTAAGAAAAAATAGGCTAATTGATTTTGTCAGTTATACAAATTTGTAACTTTTCACAAACATACATTTCCCTCGCGGCTATACATTAAAAATTTTTGATGGGTTTGCAAAAATAAATATTTTGTTTAGGTAGCGGAATGTCATCACGAAGGACGAGAATGTATAATGGTGACCAGCGGGGCGGTGGCTTTTGGAAGGCAGAAGTTGACACAGGAACTACTCATGTCACTTTCAATGAGGGAGACTCTGTCACCGAGTGATCATACAAGAGAGGTAATGTGTATATGAAAAATTAAAGCTAATATTTACATGACTGTTAATTTTGTTTGCATCAAAATTAATTCTTGTTATAAACTATTTCACAATTTTGGCTTTTCCTAAAGAGCGTAATTATGACTTTAAGATGGTATGTGCTGATGTTATCAAAACATAACTATTTACTATATCGGATAAAGAAATTATAAAAATCTTATGATGATAAAAACTCTTACTTACTGTTAATAATTAAATGAAGAATATTGAATGAGAAAATGAAGCGAATGTATTTTCCTTTTAATATTTATAAACATAATAAAATTATGTATATGAATGAGTGGGTACAATTTCTATTTCTGACTTTGAATAGAAAATGAAATTCCGCAGGATGCAGGAAGTATTCTGGATCCGCGCGCAGCCGCTGCGGTGGGTCAGTCGGAACTAATGTCCATGTACGACGCGATGTTCTCTCAGTACAATGTTAAAATAGCACAGGTAAGCTTCATGAAAATAATTATAAAGAGTGTAAAAAACAAAGTAAAAATATAAATAAACTGCTAAAAGTAACCTTTAATTTAAATAATGTAATGAAACTGATCGCACGAAGAAACAAGCTAAGTAGCCTGTTTTTTCGTGAGATAAATTAGATTTATTTTTCATCTCGAGATCGAATCTAATTTATACGTACAAAAGCCTAAAAATAAAAAAAAAAATAATATATAGTTTAATATAATATTATGAATAAAATATTGTGCTGTGATTGATTTCTAGAAAGAATGTCCTTTTACTTTATGACTTGAAGGTGGCTATACTATTTTATTTTGTATATTATTAAATACAAGTAAGAGATCATTTATAACATTTTTATTAACCAATTTATTAACTATTTAAACTAAGTTACAACAGGTACACTTAATTGTAATAAGTTAACCAGAAAAACCAGATCAAAAGTTGAAGAATGTATAAATCGTAACAATGAAATAAAAGTAAGATAGGGTATGTGTAATACGGACCAGAAATAATTAAAATATACCCAAAGCTATAATTGCTCAACTAAATTGAACAAGCATTAATTTTACTATTACACTAGAGATTTTAATTTTGTCTAATAAGTACTAAATTTCTATATGTAGTATCTAAACGTTTCGCAATAAGGGTGCGACCCGAAAACGATAAACGTCGGTACAAATGGCAGTATGTATGTATCTATGGATATAAATCTGGTTTCAGATTGCGACCTAATAGCAATACTCCCTTGTTGTGGTTAATATTCCCCGAATACAGTAAAGGTAACGGTTTTCTCGGCACAAAGAAGCCGTGATATTACTGGATATGTTTGGGGGCAACAATTGAGTAGTACAAAAGAGAATAGATTCAATCTTTCCATCTATGTTCCATTATTGAGTAGAGATTGGTCGTTTAGATTGAAACAAATTCAATTTAAACCGGGTAAAACTATTTGTTTGTTAAACTTTGGAATTATATTATAACTTAGATAATTTTTTATGTTTTGGTATTTATGCACACTTACATTTAGTTTCTATTTATTACATAAATTGGAAATTTTTCTAACACCTTTTGGTGTGTGACTTCTCTGTATTATTTTCTAACAATTCAATAGCGACTTTCATTTCGCTAGAACTCTAATTCTAATAATTTATTCCAGGTTTTGGTAACAAAGCCAGATTTCTACAATGAAGAAACGAGAAAAAATCTGTTTTGTACTCTATCAGAGCTAATATCGTTGAATATAGTTCCTATAATAAATACTAATGACGCCGTAAGCCCGCCTATGTACATTCACGATGACACTGTGGTGCCGGGTACAGGAAAGAAGGTACGACCTTGAGATTTCGGTACTAAAAGTAAATTGATAACTCATCCTTAAGATAACGAAAGCAGTGCAGTAGTTTTATATTCATGATAATTAAATATTTAGTAGGAAACAAAATCTACGAGTAAATATTTGACTAACGGACGAGATCTGTGTACTTATTAAATAAGCTGAAATTATCAAGAACTTTAATTTATTTTGAGATTATAAACTCTTCCTTCATTTTATAACACAAAATAGATAAAGCATAATGCAAAGATATAAAGCTATGCACTGTACGAAGTGTATTTATTTACTTTTTTTAAGGAAATCTTAAAATTGAGTTAAAATGTTACATTCAAAGTATAAATTGCTTTCTTTACCCAAATTGCGATGATACGTTTAATAATTTTATTATATTAATTTTTACTGTTTAAGTATGAATTAAAAAGTCTAGTTTTAGTACTTTCACATTTAAGGGTATAGGAATAAAGGATAACGATAGTCTCTCAGCATTGCTCGCAGCTGAAGTACAATCTGATTTGTTAATAATGATGTCAGACGTAGATGGAATTTACAATAAGCCGCCGTGGGAGGACGGAGCGCGCATGATGCACACGTACACATCAAAAGACAAAGATCAAGTCCAATTTGGACAAAAGTCTAAGGTAACAATTCAAGAATTCAATCATTGATTAAGATATAAAATATTATACTTACTTTCACTAAAATAATCTACTTATTACTTGATATGATTTCTGTTTATGTTCATGCAAACCGGATCGTACAACTGTATGTAATGAAGATTTTTTTACTTTTGATAAATTTAGTATTAATTTTGCATCTAAATTTGAAGAAATTAGTCGTTAGCTTGTTTGATGAAATACTATTACACCAGTGTAGCAAAGAGTTGGTTTAGATTTATGACAAAGCTAGTTGGTTTGTATATTTAATTTCTATTAATTTACGGATCTTGAAGAAGTAAAAAGTAGTATTATTTATTTACAATGTAATTCATATGATGTCTTTAGGTAGGAACTGGGGGAATGGACTCTAAAGTTAACGCAGCGACGTGGGCAATGGCTCGCGGAGTCAGTGTTGTAATTTGTAACGGTATGCAAGAAAAGGCTATAAAGACTATCATCAACGGACGCAAAGTTGGTACATTCTTCACAGATTATGCGACTAACCCGACAACTTCTGTGGATGTCTTGGCCGAAAATGGTACGGTTAAATAATATACACCGATTTTTAAATAAATTCTCAATAAGCAACTTTTAATAGACCATTTCAAATTTTAGCACGTTCTGGAAGTAGAGTATTACAACAATTAACACCGAGTGAAAGAGCTTCAGCTATACACACGTTATCAGAGTTGTTAATAAACAAGCAAGATAAAATACTCGAGGCAAATGCCCAGGATTTAGAAGAAGCGGCGAAAGGTGGTCTTGCAAAACCATTGTTAGATAGACTTTCTTTGAGCCAAGGAAAATTGAAGACACTGTCTGTTGGGTTAAAACAAATAGCCGATTCTAGCTACGAAAACGTGGGAAAGGTTCTAAGAAAAACGAAATTAGCAGATAATTTAATTCTACGCCAAGTAACTGTACCCATTGGTGTTTTGTTAGTAATTTTTGAATCTAGACCAGATTCGTTGCCTCAAGTAGCTGCACTTGCTATGGCATCGGCCAATGGTTTACTTCTTAAAGGTGGGAAAGAAGCAGCATATTCAAACAAAGCTCTCATGGAGCTTGTTAAAGAATCGCTTCAAACTGTTGGAGCTGAAGACGCAATTTCTCTTGTATCGACACGAGAAGAAATTAGTGATTTATTAGCTATGGAAAAACATATTGATCTTATTATACCTCGCGGCTCCTCCGATCTCGTTAGAAGTATTCAGAAGCAGTCACAACATATACCTGTTCTTGGTCATGCCGAAGGTATTTGCCACGTGTACATTGACAAAGATGCCGATCCGGTGAAAGCATTGAAAATAGTTAGAGATGCAAAATGTGACTACCCAGCGGCATGTAATGCGATGGAAACTTTACTAATTCACGAGGATCATCTATCCAGTTCACTATTTACTGACATTTGCAACATGTTAAAAAAAGAAAATGTCAAAATACACGCTGGTCCTAGACTGGCAAGTCATTTGACGTTTGGACCACCTCCTGCAAGAACAATGCGACATGAGTACGGTGCACTTGAATGCTGTGTTGAACTAGTAAAAGATATGGATGAAGCCGTGAATCATGTACACAAGTTTGGCAGTTCGCATACAGATGTCATAGTTACGGAAAACGGTATGAATTTATTAAGATCTTTTAAAGTTCCCTTTTTTACTTAAATTTAATCTGATTATATTTATAATTTTGCAGATGTATCAGCGAAAAAATTCCTTGGTGTCGTAGATAGCGCTTGTGTATTCCATAACGTGTCTTCCCGCTTCGCTGACGGTTTTAGGTTCGGACTTGGCGCTGAAGTTGGAATCTCAACAGCAAGGATTCACGCAAGAGGTTTGTCATAATTTAATGTAACATATTGACAATGTTCATTGTTGGACTTCAATAAGTTGAAGTGGTTAGGCTGATGATGATTACGGAACGTCATTTCATTTATAATTTGCTTCACTTGGAATTAAGGTCACAATTATAGAATTTATAGAGCAATCTTGCTGAGTAGATATGTTTGCGTAAGCGGACTGTATCAAGACTGATTCCTAATAACAATGGTATGTTTTTTATGACTTGTTTTTGTTAATATTTTTAAAATAATTGTTTCGAGTGTAGTGGAAAATCACTTGGCTTGTCACACAGATTTAACTATTTCGATTACGGGGCTATGTCTAGTAAAGTTTGGTTATTTGTAGTTTATTCGAATTTACTTTGAATAACTTGATATCAACCTCATATTGCAAATTGGACGCTAAAAAGATATTAATGAATTCCGGTTATTAACGTATATATAAAGAATCCAGGGCAAGCATTCTTCTCTGTGTGAATTTATATTCAAGAGTTAATACATTGTTAACAAAACAAAGTATTCTTAGTCGAGTAATTTTACTGTCTGTATGTATTATATTATTGCTAATTCAATGCTTTATTGTGCAATATTAACAGGTCCAGTAGGCGTAGAAGGACTCTTGACCACAAAGTGGATACTCGAGGGATCTGACCACACAGCGGCCGAGTTTAATGAAGGCAAGAGAAATTGGTTACACGAATCGTTGCCAGTTAATTAAATTTATTACAAAAGTTATAAATAATTAAGTATCTTTAAATAATACAATTTTTTTGAAGCACCAAATGTGATACTGTGTTAATTTGTACATATATATTAGTTAGCAAGATTTTTTATATGCATGATTATATGTCAAAATGTAAATGTAAAAAAAAAAAATAAAAATTTTACTGAAAATTTATTAATAAATTATGAATTAAAATATTTTATACTTAGATAATTGATATTAATTTGTTTCAGTTTAACCTTCAAACTAGCAGTTTAACAAAATGCACTGTACGGATTCGAAATAATGTTTTTTTCACAGAAATAACCTAGCGTTGTAAATTAAAAGTTTTCATATAATGACTGTTTGTTAATAAATTAATATGTACGTAGTATTTGTTAAAGAATTCTCAAAAAATATTTTGAAAGGTAAAGTTTCTTAATAAACTCTTGGTAGACAGCGGAGGAAATAGTTTGACGAAAAACTCGCGTTTGCTTAAATATCGTCAGTTGAAGAAAACTGGAAACCAAAATAGTTTTCCCAATCTGTCCGCCAAATGAAAAATAAAGTATCTTGTGATGATGATGATGATAATTAAATGAAATCTTTGTTTAAATTCCGGATACATAGAAAATGCAAACAGAAAGCAATTAAATGAATAATAAAAAAAATATCTAGGGCTTAAGCGTTTTAATAAAGTCCAGATAACTCGTTTTAAGCCCAGTTTTCTGTTTATTAAACTTTATTACATTGAACAAGAATGTACGCGCTTAGGGCTTAACCCGGGAACATTTGTTATTATACTTGGTATAAAGGACTAAGCCGAGTAGCGGAGTTTTAAAACCTGCATAACCTTTTTTAAATTGTTTTTTTTTATTAAAGTTTTCTATTATGGAGTTCACAGCAACAGCCCTTATAATGAACCGGTTGGCGGATGTTGAAACTTCTGTGATTGTTTTGTTGAAGCATACTAGTTTAAACATTCAGGGTTCATCAGGTGTACGTGACATTGTAATAAGTTATATGAACTTGTGAAATATTTTAAATGTATTTTGTTATACATATATATATTATGATAATGTAATTACTACTAATATTATGTGTTAAGGTAATCATTTGCAATATTAAATATATGCACATGTACCAGTCTAACTCATTCAGAGGGAAGTATGCGAGAAAAAAATAAAATGCTAAAACAATAGAATGAAAGAAGATAGACAGCATAAGTGTCTCAAAAGGAAATAGGAAGAAAGATTATAAATTAAAAATTGTAATAGAAAGTGTGATAGGCAATCCTTGATCCAACTTTACCAAGGAGAACGCATTAGAAAAAGATATCAAATATAATTTTTACACTATCACCTACAAATAAATAAGAATTATATGGTAGCTATATTTAAAGGAGGTGACAAATATTACTCTTTTATCTTATTTTTTTCGAAAATAAGTTAATTTGTAAATGATCGTCAGTTATGTACATATTATTTCGGTAAACATAGATTTCGGTTTGGAAATGATTTAACTAAGAGCTTCTTTCACCTTCGCCCTCTTTGATTTATTTTAAGAAATCCGTAAGTGAGCGCACTTAGGCCGCTTGAGTGTTTCTTAAGCGCCCTTGCTTTTCTTCCGTATCATCGACTTATTCTATAATACAAAAGAAAAGGAAACTGTTCAGGTGTACACCGGAGAAACACGTTGTCCTTCTGAATATCGGCTGAATATACTGGGTGTATGTAAGTTAAATGCTCTTATGACAAGAGATTGTGGTTAGATTTCTGATGATAAGTGACTAAAAATAATAATAATTTTCATTCCTTTTCATTTTACATGGTTCACGTTTGATCTTGTTCTGTCCGGTCCTGATTAAAGTGTTCGTAAAATCTTTTACGTAGTTTGTTTTTTTAGCTGATGATGATTCTCGCCCTGGTGTTAAAATTTGTGTGTTATATTCAGGTAACCATTAAACTATATAGCTGTTTATTAATAGATCTGAGATAAAACTTTCCTTGAAATAAGTTTTTTTGGACCAGGTAGGTTTCCTAACGATAATTTACCTTTGTCAACAACTAATACATATTTAGTTTTCATAGACATGTAGTATCTAACAAACTCTCCTTTTGAGCGAATGTCTAGTAGTGGGAACAATAAAAGGTACAACAATTCATGGGACCCAAGCCAACCTCA
>DWLS01005723.1:0-12392 GCA_018246255.1 Pachliopta kotzebuea | reverse complement strand
TAGAGCGAGCTTACTGGAGCTGCAGAGTAGGGGATGAAGTCTGCCCGAAACGTAGGCAGCCTTGTCCCTCACTCTGGGGATGTGATCTCCGAAGTAGAGCCTGCGGTCGAGTGTAACCCCGAGGTATTTGACCGAGTCCTTCCAGGGGACGGGCCAGTCGAAGAGGGAGATTTGTCCCGGAGATTTACGCTTACGGCGTTCAGGGGTGCGCGCACTACGGGAGTTTTTTTTGTGTTTTCCACCTATTCCACAGTGTTAACTTTGACCTTTCATACCTCCTTAACTGGAAGATCTGTAGACTTTTTATTTCAGTTCTCTCGTTTCTTGATGCTATATTTCACTCCATCCTGAAATAATAGGCATGTAGCTCGACCGGTTTAAAAGTTACAAGAATTACGGAGTCTTTAAACCAATGTCAGTCTCTTTTACGCTGATGCAATCAGGTAATAGAGACTAAAAGAGTCTAAATGAGGTACAACTTTATTTTCCGAAAATTGACCAATAACTCTGTACTAATAGACACTATATTTAGCGTATATTTGTTAGTTTAATTTCATTAGTTTATACTTTGATTTGAAATAAATATTATGATAATAATAGGATGACGTAAAATTGAACAAAAAATTTATATTATGAGAAGGGTTATAATCCTTTAAAGGACCAGGGTCTTCTGACATTGACGGCAGTGCAGCTTTTTCATGTAGCTCATTTATCATTGCTAATATTTATCAACATTATTTTAATTAAAACTTGTGCTAGGTACTCGAAAGGCTTTTTACAGAGGTGCATGGTTCAATTTCGCTGCGACATAAACGGTACATGTTTGGTGGTCGTATTGTACCATATACATTATGCGATGCCAACAATGGCTCATTGTCATCATCATAAAATCGTCTTACTTTACTGTTATTAACATATTCTATTATATCAAGTTAGCGCTACCATTTAATTCTTATTAAAACCTTACGACCCCATATATTCTCATTGAAAAAATTAGAAATGCCTGTACTATTTTACCATCTTGGCTAATTTATTACACAAAGTTAAAAATGTAATTGCGTTAAGGATTCCACAATTTCCTAAATATAAATGTGGGATTGATTTAATATTCTTAATAGAAAAGCGTAGTTTTTTCTCGTGATTTAAGTTCTGCATGAAAAATTATGAGCATGTAATTTTTTTTTTATTGAAAACTAAACAGTTTCCACATAATTATCCATAAGGTCAGCTTTGAGCCGACATAAAAGTTTTTGCGTCTTTTTGTTTGAACGTAATCAAAGGAAAATCCGTCCCTGTAATCTGTGGAGTGGAATAATTCGACCCAAAGCTCTCAACTTGACATGCATAACCTTAATTAGCCATTGAATAGAGGTCTCCTTATAGAATATTTCGACAAATACTTAAGTTTCTATACCTACACCATTTAAAACGCTATGATTAAGGGTCTACATTCTCGTGAACGATATACAATTAAAATCTCTCTTTCCAAGTTCTGTAACATTCTAAAAAGTTTTTAGTTTTATATTGTAATGAAAAACGCATTGACCAAACTAAATTATTCTTATCTTCTGAAGGATTAATTAAAATTCGGCTTCTTTGACATTATTCACACTTAATACAAATTTAATAATTTTGTTTAAATTATTTTAAGAAAAGTGGGATATTGGGAAAAACGGTTCACAAACCTGTTTTAATACTGGAATGATTTATTAGGTATTTAAAACAATCTAAAATATCTACTTTTTTGAATAATAAATAAAGGAATTCTCTTTCGTGGGAGACAGGTTATATTCTCTTTGTTACTATAATCTTGGTGTATCGTAAAAGGCGAGCAAAAAGGAAAGAATCAAGTGCCACCAGTTTTCCCTATAACCGTAATTAGCATAAGACGCACGCCAAACAGCATACAAAACGATTTTCCTTTATTTTAACGAAGAGTACATTCAGTAGTGGACATAATTAAGCCGTTATGATAGTGATGATATCCAAATTGAAAAAACCATTATACTAACGAGTTTTTGTGTTCTACGTAATATGTTCATGAATCCTTGTTTTAATTATAAATGACTCAAAAACTAAATGAGCGCAGAGTTTCATAAATTTCGGAACTTGAAGCAATTAATTTTCTGAAGTATTCATTTTATTCCCTCTCCTAATTTAATCAATGAGAATGAAATGAGAATAAGGGGCATTTTCACTACCTTTGATAAGAAGACATTGTTGGATAATAACTTGCAGGTTTAATAAAACTGTTTAGGGTTACATTATAAAGATTTTTGGTCATTAAACCTTTGATGAATCTTCTTATGAATTAATATGAAATTTTTAATAAATAATGGTCGTCTTGATGTTAAAGGTAATATTATCAATGGGTTCTGTTTAATTACTTTTAATTTAAACTATGTACAAACATGTTAATGGCCTAAAATTGATAAAAGTTAATATTCTTAGTGACAAAGCAAACGAAAATTGCCGCTGTGATAAATTATGTTCTGTTGTCAACTACACGGAAGGGTCATAAATATATCTGATGGGAATCCCACAGTGAAAGAAAAAAAAGGGAGCATATACATCTTATACTTTTATTTGCCTATTTCCGATCCCAACATCATAACGAAAAATTTCCAATAAAACGCAGTCTTATCTTTACGTCCACACCGGGCGAGGTCAATAAATTCGATCCCAATCCGACTTCCGACGTTCACACAACCAGATTTATGTGCATTCATAAAGAATTTGATAAAAACATAAAAAAATGTTTGCATATTTAATTATATTCTTATTAAGTACAGTATTAAATAAAATATAATTGAATCAAATAACGGTAATGTATTTAACAGCCCAAATATATATTAACGCTGTCCTTTTCCTACTTATATTTTTATAAAGTAGTCCAAGTAATTATTTCAAATAAAAATATATTGTATCCGAAAATAAATTTACTTACATGAATTCAAATCGTGATAAATTTCATACACCTAATGGATAACTATTCTACAAAAATAAAGTTAAAAAAAATGATAAATAAACCATAATATCCATAACTCCTAACTGAAAGCAAATTAAACAATGGTCTATACTAGATGATTTATAATTAAAACTTATAATGCAAACTAAGCGTTTGTTTATTATTGTTTTATTGTATATCATGTATAATTCATGTAAATGTGTACACTGAAAACAGAAGTTACGAATCTATTTTAAACTTATTTGTGAGTTTATTCCGGAAACGAAACGTGTGAACGATGCTGGGATTGCGAAGGAAAAATGCCAAGTAACAATAATCAATATTTATAGTAATCAAAATTACAATAAAACAGGCAGTCGTTCTCTTTATTTATTCGCGAATTTCTTCTGATAGTTCTTCCCACGAACGGCTGAGGGGCTCGCCACGCCGCCTTTTATTCCCGCCGACCCGTCGGCGTAGATGTCACTACTAGAGGGGGTTATATGCATTTTCGCTTCAGTGTAATTCCTTCTCTTCTGTCCTGCACAAAACGGCGGTATTGATTTTGATCGCACTTACTACCTGATAATTGATGACACATCACATAAGCTACCTTTATGTATATTTAATATAATAAATACATCTTGCATTAAAATAAATTAAATTAAAATTTTCATAGAAACAAACTCCAACAGGCAAATAATTTATACTTAGAACTTGTATGAAATATTACAGGTTTCTATTGGCACTAGTATAAATAAAAAGTACAGAACCAATAGCTGTTTCTGGATTTGTTATATAATATATTCATATGCATATCTATAAAAATTACGTTCATTATTTATTCTTAGATAAATAGTAATGCAAATGTATCAAGTATTTCATCACATATTATATCCTCTATGTTCAGAATAATATGATACATTTATCAAGAAAGCAACTTTTCATGGGTACTTATACACATTGAAGATTTCACATTTAACCAATCATACATTTTAGGTGATTAAAATTACTATTATGTCATTAGCGAACAGAAGTAACAACGACTGCTGTTTTTACACACGTTATTAAATGTGGTATTCATCATACATTAATGCGATCGGAATGATTTGAATAAATAATGAAAAGAAAAGGATTCGACAAGTCATTGGCAGGTGGTAGAAGTTGTATACGCAACGTAAAGTTGGAGGTTGCAAGTTATGTTAGGGCGGACGGTTAGGCGCCTTCAGACCGCCTTGCGCCGCCGCCCAGGCTGCACACCCGCGCCCCACCATGTGGGCTCCCGCGACTGTGTGATCGCAAAAATGTCGCTAAACTAACCTCAAGTAAAACTCCGAATACCTCCGCTGATATCGAGAGACTCTAAAGCAATATATTCAATAATCTTCGTAGTGTTTAGGCGTAGTTTTAATACTTTAAACTTTCAGGCGAGTAGTTGCGCAATTTTTCCCACTTAGAGAAACTTTTACTACGTCACTCGCATCTGCTCCGTTAAAGGTAAGCTTTCTCAATATTCTTTTTTACCAAATAAATGTTTTCCTTATTGTTTTTTTTTTTATTATTCATTTTCGACTCATCATTTTTGTTATTGAAAACAGAAAAACATTTAATCTCTGTGTATTATTCCTTAACATAAACTGCATACGATTTATAAAATCACAAATTTTAAATAATATTAAGATTTTTTTTACACAATGAACAAAAAAGTAAATATTTTTTAAAAAACAGTTCATATTTTAGCCTAAAAAATATATATTATTCAAAAGCACTTAGTTCGGCATGTGTAAAATTGGTTGTTTCCTATTTTACAATAAAGGGTTATTTAAATTATACTCTTATGTTCAAAAAGGATCGATTTGGGGATACTCTGTAAAAATCTAAGGAGGGCTTAATAAAAAAAATAGTTACGTGTTGGGGATATTCGTCTAATTGTCAGATAAAAGAAGTTAATATATTTTCTTCTGATTGACTGCTGAGAAGAAGGTAATTCTTCAAATAGCTGTCAGATTGACTGCAACAACTATTGCATGTCTCTAAACTATAAATGCCCCCTTTAACCATTAATCGTATAAACCGATTGAACTGTCAATTCCTGGACAGAGCTGAAACGTCACTCAACCGAGGGTATAATTAGGTTGGCACCAGAAGGCTGAACAATTTACTCAATTTTGATACATGCAAATCCAGAGTATCAATTCATACCGCCTAAATATATTTTTGCTGCCATATTCTTTTAAAAGATAAAGACAACAGTTTTTTTTTTTGGAAAATTTAACAAAATGATTTAACTATTTCTACTAACTATTTTAATTTTACTAATTGCGTTTTTTCTAAAAAATACATATCAATGTTTCACTTAAGTAAAGGATTTTAAAAAGAATGACATGGCAAGTCCTTTTCGACATAAATAAATGTAGTTCAGTTTATTTACAGTAAATAAAAAAATCTCCCTTATATTGGATGACCTTTACAAGGAAAAAGGGTGTACATCAAACATTGTCTTGAATCCAATTGCCTTTTTTGTCTTACTTCTTAACAAGTTTATAACTACTATCGCCTTTATTTGAGTTAAAACTAGAGAGCACCAAGTTAACCCCTATCCAGAGAAGAAGTCTCTTGTGATAATGATAAACCACGAAGAACGGAAACAGGCTCCGAAACGCAGTGGCTAGCTGCCCTAGTAACGAAGCCTATGATTCCATTCTGAGACCACATGTTACGAAATTTGAAAATGATTTTTCAAATACGCACCCTGTTAAAAAAATTATTAAAACTTATAGCCATATTAATATTCTCACTACTAGAACTTGATACCTTCTCTAAAAAGTCATTAAATCATCACGGTAGGTCACTTTAAGTGGTCGTCAATCCCGCACCTCTTCTATAAGAATGTCTGTCTATGGTAAGTAGTTACAATAATAATGCCTTTTTAAGAATTGATGTTTTGTTTTCTTTTGTGGTGTTACCAGGAATTTGATAAAACGAATCTGATTTCGGTTCCACGTTGGTACTTGTTGACCAAAAATACAAGGTTCGACAGATATTTAATCGTCTTCTCTAAGCTTTCATGTACGTTATGATTTTTTTATTACACAAATAACTGAAATAATTAAAAACATACTTTGTGTTACCAAAATCAAAGTTAATAATGCAATATCGTTACAAATATTAAATAACGTTTATACTTACACTTAAATTAATAATCTTAAGGTTCCTATATCTGGAACTCTAAGCCTCGTGGAGTAAACATGTGTTTTTATATAAATTTGTTTAAGCTGCCGTGTTTGCTAAATTCATCTAAATATAAGGATAAAACAAACAGCCCTTTTAATGCTGGAGTTCAGGGCTTTAACGTATATTTTCATAAATCTACTTACTGTATTTCACATAAATTTAAGACAGCTTATTTAATCACGCGTAATAAACAGTTATAAATAAGCAAAAAAAATTGCTGAAAATGGTGATTTATTAACAAGTTCATAATTGTTTCTTCGCTTTATATTTCAAGGAGTATAATTTATAATTTGTTCATCAATTCTTGAACTTTATATTTGAAAAGTTGCTGAAGAAGTTATAGTTAAAGTTCTTATTGTTTTATAGCTTACTACTTATTACTTTAACGGATTCAAACATGTTCAGTCAACTTTTACTTATTTTTTATTGTATAATAACACTTTCTGTTTACTAAAAAAATGTGGAAACAGAAAAGTTTT
Organism: Pachliopta kotzebuea; assembly: GCA_018246255.1. NCBI lineage: Eukaryota > Metazoa > Arthropoda > Insecta > Lepidoptera > Papilionidae > Pachliopta > Pachliopta kotzebuea. The sequence goes on along the minus strand of DWLS01005723.1, from coordinate 5,732 downwards.
GTTCAATGCATATGAAAAACAGAAAAATCTCTTCTACATAGATTTGTCATGTTTTTAACTTGTCCCAAACTTTCTTAAGAATGTCATTTCCAAATATAATTCAACACACTCGCACAAACATTTTTTGCGTTATCGGTCACATAAAAGTTTTTATGAAAACGCTCTAGTATACATTTTTCTTTACACATTTCTTGTAACATTACATAAAAACCATTCCTTGACTGAAGTAATTACTTTTGCAACGTCGACTCTTACGATTTTGGTACCTTTACATATTACACATTCAAAAACACCAGACATTCCTTAACAAATGAACTCGGTTCTTTGTTACGTTCATGGATTCTAAAAAATTCCAGCAATTATAATTAAGCACATTTTGTTCATACGACTTCTATAACTACTTATTTTCAACTCTTTTTAGTAGTACAAAGTTTCATTTTAATTTATTATTAATAATTTGTATAATTCGGCAGTGACCAATAACATCAAGTTTATACAAAAGTAGTAGTTAAAAAAAACTCTTAAGACAAATTTTTTCATAACCATTTTATCCTATTGTCTCGAGTAATTCGCCATAATTGCTTTGCAAAGTCACAATGTCGTTAGTGCAGGATTTTTTTTGCTGAATTTCTTTTTTACTTAATCAAAGTTGTCAGTGGTCATGAATGAATATATAAATTTTACTACACCTTTATATAAAACTTCATGAACCAAATAGTACAAAAGCAAACATGTATCGAGTCATTCGCAAGGCTTACCAGGGTGAGGCCCCATGCTTCGAAATTTTTTGGGCCCCGTGATTGTTCCCATTACCCGGTCTATCACTCAGTCAGTCACGCTCACTGTTCCTTATGCGGCATCTAGGCTAGAACAGGTATATTTATATACTTACGCATTTCTCGTTTGCATGCTTGAATAATGGTGTAATGAAAATCATATTAATGATCATACGATAAATGATCATAATCATGCAGGTTCCGCAAGGGCGAGTCTAGTGGACTGTAGCGCATTTCAACTATTTGTCATTGATTCCTGACGTCATTTCCCATTACCTTAAATAATTAAACAAATTATTCCTAGAAGGTCTTTTTGTGTTCATAAACTGATTTTTGTGCAAGATAACTAAAGAGTTTCTATTTTAGCCTATTGATTTTAGATTCCTGAGTCCGATGAAACTAAAAGTCCTCAATAAGTCTAAAAGCTCTCATCACACACAAAGTTTTGAGAAAAAAGTTTTTTTGTATAAAACACTAGCTACTTGTAAGTATTTTGGAAACTTCGATTATATAAAAGTAAAAATATCACTGTTCGTTTTTCAAATTTCCCTCCCGAATTTTTTGCGAGCCAATTCAAATTTCCTTGACTCATCAGAAAATGGATCAGCATCGAAAACATTTTCGTGTTATGATTTTTTACGATTTCAAATGTGGTCTAAACCTGATGAGTCATTTGATCGACTTCGAATTGCTTTTATAAACGAAGGACCTTCAGAAGCAACCATCTACCGCTGTTATAGCGAGTTCAAACGTGGTCGTCTTACTTTGGGGGATGAACAAAGGAGTGGTCGACCTACGACAGCTGTCACTGAAAAAAGTGTGCTGGCATTAAAATATTTAATTCAAGAAAACAGACGAATTACGTACGAAGAGATTCAGCATAATCTGCAGATTGGTTCAGGAAGTGTTCACAAGATTTTGCAAGAGCACCTTAGGGTAAGGAGGATAATTTCCTGCTGGGTGTCGCCCAACCTCACCGAAGCTCATAAGGAGGCCGGTGTTGATTAGTGCCGTGATATGACGATTTGGTGCAGGCTCGTGACGGCTTGTTTACGACATTGTGACAGGTGACCAATCCTGGACTTAGCAACACGATCCAGAAACAAAGCGTCAGTCGACAATATGGATGTTTCAAAATAAACCAACGCCTACGAAAATTAAGCGATCGAGGAGCATAGGGAAATTTTGACCGCTAGTTTCTTCTCTTTGACGGGGTACCTTATTTCGATTCCACTTCGAGACTAAAACAGCATCAACGCCGAAAGGTACAGCATAAAGTGCCTGCCAGAAATATTTTCTGCAATGAGCAACAAGCGACCGAACACCGGGCTCCGCGGGATCCTTCTTCACCACAACAACGTGCCCGCGCTCTCTGCTATCAAAACGAGGGACTTCCTGGACTCCACACCGGATAGAGTCTTGGGATACCCTCTTTACAGTCCTGTTTTAGCTTTTTGTGACTTATTTTTATTGCCTAAAATTAAAATCAGCTCAAAGGGATACAGTTTTCATCGCCGAAAGACGCGCTAGCAGCGTTTGAGAAGGCCATGGTAGAGGTGTCTGCGGAGGACTGGAAAAAACGTTTTGAAAATTGGTCCAGACGCCTGAAACTTTGTATAGAGGCTGGCGGCAAGTTCTTTGAAAAGGTTTACTAAATTTTTTTTTTCATAGAAGTTGGTTTTTTAGTTTCTAAAAACTTTTCTGAGTGTTCCACGTACACAGTATACATCAAACGAAAAAACGAGTTCCTGCAGTTTGTATATATTCTCATTCAATAATCATACAAAAATATGAACATGTATATTTATTTGCCATTAATATATTTTCATATTATTGTTAATGACACGGGTATATTTATAAAACCGATGATGATCATTTAAGAAATTTGTTTTAGAAAGTACAAAAGCTTTAATTGGTACGGAAATGCGACATCAATGGCTTTCTTTTTACTAAGAAATAATGTAAGGTAAGGGAAATGGAGAAGGCGTATCCGCAAAAAGATATAAGATATTTTAATCTTTTAGAATAAGTATCCGCTACCAAAACACTTAACGTATATTTTTAATGTACTCTTTGAAAAAGGCATGACGTTTTTCATCTATTCTTTGCATAATGAGACAGCACGTTACCTTATAAACAAGATTATTTCTCAGTCCTTACGTCCCCACACATCCCTCCCTGCCGGAGACACTTCGCAATTATTTCGAGTGCTCTCATTTTCACTTCATTAATGAACACGAACAAAGGAACTCGTTCACTTTCATTCCCTACTGCTACAAATTCGCTGATAATGATTCGGATTTTTATTATTATTTTTTTTAATTCGGGTGGTAAATCAAGGTAAAATAACATAAATGTCACAATTGCAACTTGCACTACAGAGTCGGTTTAAATATTTATTAATACCTTTATGTAATTTTAGATTCTAAATAGTTAAAAACATTTTGTAAAACTCATTTATTTTCTTAGCGAAATATACCTAACATTTCTAGAGAGAACTAAAGAAATATCTCTCCATTACTTCTCTTTTATGACAATGTATTTAATACCAACTATATTTTTTGTATTATACATTTTTTCGCAGAATATCACAAAGGAAATACTACTAACAGAATGTTACATAGAATAGGTATCTGCTAATTACTACACGTGTACTCATTATAAGGATTATTCTTGTTTTTTATTTCAATATTACGTTTTGGAAACATTTGGTGATGCGCCTTTCGTACCATTCGGCAATAGTGTGTGAACAATTATTTGCTCCAACTTCTACAAACTTTAATAGAAACGCCTACTAATCTCTATTACATGAAAGAGTAGAAAAACCTTTTGCTGGTATTTATGTTTATAAATAATATGCTCTAATGTTTCAGTGGTTTACCTAAGCCTTCAGGTTTATACTAATCGATTGAATCAGTCATCTCTTACTAGTATTCACTGAACATTTAATGCTGAGGATAAACGATATTTCAACCACAAGAAATGTGTGAAGTTAGTTTTTGTTTTATACCTATTGTATTATATATAATTATTTTCTATACCTAGAGTACAGTAATCTTTACCAGATATTCCTTACGTATGAATAAGCTGTATTCAAATTTAAATATCATTTGAATATATAAAAACCTCTAAAGATCTGGAATATCGCTCTTTCATGAATACTTTAGAAAAAAGTTAAATAAAATCGCATTTTACTATTGACATTATTAAACTCTGCTTAAAACCTTTCTGTTTTCATCGATACGCCTAACCATCGACAATTGAGTAAATAATGAAATACTATATATAGTGTACTTGAAATATTTTCGCTTAAAAGTCTGCTCGGAGAAACGAGACGCCCAGCACAAATAAGTTAGATTGTCCGATGAGATTTTCTACCGTCTGATTGAGTGAGAGATTGCGTCTAACTGCATTTGTGTAGAGATTCCCTCGGCCGCGACATTTATAAATATTTTGACTTCATTATACAGTAAACAAATAGATCGCGATGTAGAAATAAAATCTTTTATTGACAGTTAAGTTTGTCGAGGAAAATCGAGATGTTTTATGATCCGTTTTGTATTGCGATACCCGCCTCGGCAACGTTGGTTATGTTTTAATAAAAGATACAGTCTCATAAGAAATCGTGCTACCTTTTAACGATTACGGTTTTCTTTCATAATCATCACTTCAATCTATGGTTGTCCACCGCTGAATATTGTACTCTTCAATCAAATTGTTTAGCATGATCAAATATACTTGGACAAATAGATGTTAATAATTTCTAACTTTTATATCATTTATTATATCTATAAATTATCAATATCTTATGTGAAGACTCAAGGCTGTTTGTCTACCATACTGAAAAAGTTGTTGTTTTTGGAACGTGATGATTATCTTACAATGTTTTCTTTCACTATAACGTTCAGCAGGGATCGAACCCGTCATCTTATAGACGTGTCATTTATCTAATCTTTACTCGAGTTAGAAACAAAAATCCCACAATTATTTCATTACAAAGATCTCTTAGGCATCATCTCATGGTGGATAACTTATATCGCCCATGTAAATGGAAATGGAAATTTACAAGAAACCTATGTCCAAGAGTGGACGTCCATTGGTTGAAATGATGATGATGATGAAAATAAACTTAATTATTATAAAGATTTTTTAATGACTATTCACGGTAGCTACTAAAAACTCATTAAAAAGGGCCTGAGTCTCGCCTTTGACCACAGTTAGGACATAATATAGATCCTAACGTATCACATACTGGATGGTAACTATTCCGAACGCACGTTACGTACGCGTTAGTTCAATAATTTTTTATAACTATGTAATGTATTAGATTCATGATACCGAACATACCACCAATTTAACCAATACCATGCTCAAGAACAAAGATATTTTTTTACAACATGAGCTTGTAAAAAAATTATTCGAAGCTGTCGAAGGTAAAATATACCTTTTGCTTATAAACATAAAACCTCATAATTTCTGGATGTTGCGTTAAAATACTAGGTTTGTTTTCTAAAACATCAATACACGTTCTAACGTCATCTAAAATGGTCCCAGAACGACAATCGATAGTGAACCAGTGCATTAAATTTTTACAGCTGGACGGATGGTCAGCAAGTAGCCGCGTCGGCGATTATCGATTTGACATTATGCGTCTTCATTATCCATTTAACGTTTTGTGGATCCATTTCAGAATTCTTTCATTATTATTCTTCATAGTTGTCAGTCGCGAAATGACGTGAGAACTTTAGCGAAGACCTATTACTAGCATCGAACGTCTATCGGCTAATGATGATGAGGTATAAACTAAATATCAAATTTAATGATATTCATATTGTTTTTTGCGCGGAACCCTTTTTCATTATATAAGTTAATATGCCTATTCCTAGGGACTTCTAAACAGCAGTCCATCTGTTGAGCGACCCTTTTAGATTATTCCTTCATAAATAGCTGCTACAT
>DWLS01005722.1:0-12394 GCA_018246255.1 Pachliopta kotzebuea | reverse complement strand
TTTTTTTTTTTAACGCGGGGGAATCCTTTTACGGACGTTCCGCCGGTGCCCTGGGTGGGCCCGGAGGGGTGTGTGGGTTCTTTACTTGCAAAAATAGGATGTATGACAAAATGTTACACCAGCTTACCCCACGGATAATCATTTTCTTTTATAACCAGTGCGGCACTACATAGTGACATAGGGGAAAGAGAGAGGCATTTTGTAAAATCGACCCTGTCGTCACAGCCCATCGTCACACGTCTGTGGGCGCGTTTATCAAGCCCACCATTTTTAGGCGTTGTAGTATGTATTCATTTACCTGCGCTTTTGGGGGCAAAGAGGTTATAGTAGACTCGCACATACTGAAACCTTTAGGATGTTCCATCTTTGTCGTTGTACAGAAGGGCCACAGAAAAGCAATTCCACAAATTTGGGTCCCTACCAGCGCCCCTTTCCTCACTTGAAAATGCAAGCCGGAACATACAGCGCGTCTTCCCCTCAGCCACTTAGGCTCAGTCGGACAAAGGATTTAAGACAGCAAGCTCTATGGGCTCCTTGCAGCAGATTTGATCTTGGCCTTCGTCACCAATTATTGTGCGGCAGAAGCTAGGAAGAATTTCTTTTCCCGTGCGATCGTACCTTCGCCATAGTATTGAGCCGGCCACCTAGGGTCATCCCTAAGCATTGAGCCTTACAAGTACTCTTGGTTTCACCATGTGTGATTATGCTACGGCTATTGAGCCCAACTCCCTCTCCTACCTCTCCCCGTCAACAAGGGAGAAACCGGTTTGATGGGTCCGTCGAACTAACCACGACCTGCCAAATTAAAGCCAGTTAAACGACAATAGCCTATCAAGCAGGATTCTCTTCGCTTGAGTGACTAAACCAAGGCCTTCTTTTAAAATACTGGTACCTGTCTGGAATGATGATTAAATTAATCAGCAACAAATGTTTAAGTTTGTTTTATAATATTATTGTAGTTCTAAAACTTAGTTATATTTATTGCAGTATATTTTTAATGAATTAATAATATTACAGTTTCTAGAACATTAATAAAATATCGAACTTATTTTTAAACCCTGAAACTTTACTAAATTGACAACATACAAATTGTTTTGGCGGGCACCTTGATGTGACGCCGTTGACCGTGGTCATGGCCACTGCGTCCCTGACCCTTGCGCCGCTGATCGCACCATTCCCGCGTATCGCTGATGTAACCTCTTGCTGTGCGCTCGACCATTAAAACGAGAACAATACCGACTCACTGTTAAAGCGTCTGTATGAAATGGTTATTTGTGGCGGCCACTCAACCACCGATATCTATTTATTCTATGGATTTAACATATCTAATAAATATAGTAACTAAGTATGCTAAAAAAACTCTTATGTTAAAAAACCTCTAGAGTTTAAAAAGAATTACTTAACAGGTCTTGTTTGAATCCTATCTTTTAACGATTAGCCGCAATATAATCAAATATTTATATGAAAATATTTAGGTAATCACTCCTGTCTTATTTGGGTTTTATTTAACAATATTAAAATATCACTATATTTTATGTCTAAAATATGAAAGTGTATGTTTAAATTATTTAGACAAGCACTTGACAAGGATTTTACCTGACGATAATCGATGATGTAGTCTTTTTCTCGTTCACTCTTATAGATTGTGGCGTGTGCACGACAAACAACACTTGTTAGTACACTATAAAAGCAAAAATTTTATTAAAGTATTAATTATTTAATAGCTCAAGTAGGTATCGATGGATTTTACCTAGACTTTACACAGTAAAGATAATAATACAATAGAACCTTTGTTTTGATCATGCGATGCAATTAATGATAATAGTAGCAAACAATGCAAGTTAATTAATCGTCACTGCCATATGCCGGCTCTGTTGCGAAACAATGTTACATAAAAACTGTAAACAAATAATTAATTATACCGATTCAATTTAAAAAAAATCAAATGAATCTACTATGACCACCTTATACAAAAAAGCGTAATATACTACTTGCCTAATTATAATACCGATCGCGAGAGCAAAGACAGGTTATGTCGAACTTGCACCGTCTAAAACCTCTACGATGTTGCTCAATCGTCTGTTTACGGCAACGTCACGGGGACGCTTTTCGCAGACCTTCACGACCTCGCCAGTGGCAGCTGCACCGTGCAACTCCATTTGGGGGGAGAAATTCTCACCCTTTCTTCCTCTGGAAAAGGCGCTCGAACATACCGCGCGCTTTGTCTCGGCCTTTTGTCCTCACATGGCCAATGGATCCCCCGAATCCGTCACTCAAATGGCCATGGGAGCCAGGAGAGCTTGCTCTGCTCCTGGCTCCTTGCGACGGATCTGGCCGTGGGCTCCACTGCCAAGCATTATAAGGCCGCGAAGTACAGAGAAAGCGAGAAAACTCAGCAACGACAGTCCACTTTTCCCGCGGCCCCACCGCCGCCGTATCTACGATGCGGCACCGCTTAGTCGCGAAAGGCAGGAGAGTGGTGAATAATTATACCAATATTCCTCTTCCTCCGAGACTCCGCCTTGACTGCAGTGAGCAGTAAGCACGGCGCCTCGCACACCGCACCCTGCCCCCGCAGCCCACGGACATACATCCGAAGTGAGCTACTCGAGCTCACCTAGAATGGCCACCACGAGCCTACCAATAGGTTTCTCTTAGCTTCTCCGAGGGTGACCAAGCCACTGTTACTAGAGCTCCACCGCCACGACAAAGCTTGGACCAGTTCTGGAGGATCTCTCCCCGTCCTAGGTTAACTAATAGAGAATGCACAGGCATTAAATTCGCCTATTATGACTTAATCTTAGGTAATAAAATTTTTAAATTAAATGAAAATAAATATTGTATTTTGTATCTATTTCCTGATACAAAAGTTTTTTACTTTCCTCATTTTTATACAAAAGGAACTGCAAATAAAATATTTAATGGAGTGATAAGTTTTAATCATTATGTTTAAATTTGATATATAGTTTTCCAATAAAACACAATAGAATTTTTCCCATTTTATTACATACGTCGTACAATAATAATGTAACATATAATTGATTTACATGATTATAGCTGATCATACCACACAATAAAGATGTTCTTTTTAACAGCATGTTATAAAATGAACTAAAAATCATAATTATGAAACCTATTCTTAACTTAATCTTAAAATCGATTAATAACTTTTTAACCGACTACACTTAACAGCAATGCTTATATATATATTACACATTGAAAAAAGAAAATTATTGACATTGAGATATATTTCCTCGTCACAACCTTGCTTTACAATCAGATAATCCGCAAACGTAAACTCCCACCTTATTTAACACATTGAAAAAATTTACTAAAGTACGTACATTTATAAATTCACGATTAGTAAGTTACCTAGATTTTTTTATAGCCTGCTAAATAAAAAATTGATATACTAAAAAAAAGTGTATATTGTGTTAGAAGTAAAAACAGGTAATTTGTGAAAGAAAATAAAAAAATACTCCATACATTTTGGTTTTAATTTTATTTAATTATAGTCTTTGACGAAATCTTCCACAACTGTCACGGAAAGCAATTGAATTGACTATTGAGACGTTTTTAAACTGAAAGTCTGTGTCCATAAATAGAAGATGAATAACAATCTATATATATAGAAAATTTTATACCATTATATTGTTGTTTCAGCTAAAAATTATAAATTTGTACAAATTGGGGATATCTTGAAAAAAAACTATATGTTATACCGTTACAGGTTGTTAGCGATACTACCGTGCTAAAAATAATTTCATTTTAGACCATACAGTAATTACAACAAAAATTAATACATAGTTACCTTTAAATATACATAACCGTAAAATGGGTTGTTAATTTTCATATAAGTATGTAATTAAAATAATTTTATCTTAAACATTGTGTCCTTATTTCTTATACACATTGTGTTAACAGTTGTCCTACTATAACATTCTGTAACACAAACGGTAACAGAAATACATAATTTTTTTCATTGAAAATGAATTATTTTAATCCAAGTTGTACTTCATGGTACACAAAACTTGCAATAAAATGTTTTAGTAGGTTAAGTTTTCGTATTTGTATTGTTAGTTTGTCGTAAATGAATATCTTATTATTTATTAATTGATTCCCATTCTTTATCATATACAACATTACGTGTAAAACTAATACCCTGCTAGCGCGCGCTGCTGTTTTTAAAGGTAATGATTTTTTTCCCAAAATAAATTCACTCATCTTTTTGCAATTTTTTCTATACTAAAGAGGGCTTAATAAAGAATCTAAGACTTATAAAAAAATATCACTTAATTATAAAACTATAAACCGTGGAAATATTTATTGCGATTCTGTATAAATAAAATATAATAAAAACTTATCGTTGATTAACAAAGAACTAACAAATATGTATTGAACACAAATAAATTTATTTATATTAAGGAGCAAGTTTTATCGAGGGACAATTTTGATTAGCCTAATAAAAGCCTTTATTATTTTCACTCCCTTTTTAGTGTAATCAATCACACGTTTACATTCTAATAAATCTCAACTACACAAACAATCAACTTCTAAAACGAACAGCCAATTACAACAAAATAAAATAAGTATTGCAATGTTTTTACTTAACATAAACAACACCTGTCGAATTGTTCATGCAATTCATAAAATTACTTTAGAAACTTATTATTCTTATGTATAAAATATTGTTTAATTTAAAGAATTAGAGTTCAATGTAGAGCATGTCTTGCAAATGTCTCAATAGTTGTATATAGTATATACTGGTACTAATAACTTGTTTCCTGTGCTTTTAATCATACATGGTTATTTGTAGGTTTTTTGTACAAACCAGTAAATGTTTTAATGACAATAATTTTAATTAATATCACGTCAGTGTTTAAAGAGTTAAGTTATAGAGTAAGCAAATATATATCTTTACATAAGCATGCAAACCCAATAAAATGATACGTTATGAACATACGTAATAAGCAATCTGTCATTGATATATTACAAATGAACTTTTAGACAATAATGGCAAAGTAACATATAATATATGGCAATTGTATTTCCTTGTTTACTTCTCATTCGACTTCAAATATTTAAATAATTTTTTACTTAACCATTTTGAATTTATTACTATTTTCTTATTATTTAAAAAGCAGTAAGATGTGTCACAGAACATAATTGTACGAGATTTCGTCGTTTTACATTTTTGAATACAGTTAATTTCATAAATCAATCTTTCGTAAGACCTGTGTAGTATGTAATTGAATCACTGTCTACACGACCGTGAAGTGTTTTAGGATTGAAGATTGATAATTAATTGCATAACATCAATAGTTATATTATACATACATAACGTTAGTAATTTAAAAGCACCTACCATAAAGAGTAGTGTACTGTGGATACAACGCGCCGGAATTCCCAAAACGTTCTGTGATTCATGTACATTGAAACGACCTACCTCAATATTATACTATGGCGGCGATTATCGTGGTAATAGGCGTAGTATAACCTACAAACACTACAATGCATTTCAACGGCAAACAAAGCACAAGTACAATACTATATCATAAACATTGACTTAGTAATTGAATAGTTTTAAAAACCCAAAAAACTTTTCGGAACTACATTATATACAATGATGTAGTTGAAAATTTTATACCTCCTATATAACATTCATAACTGCTCTTTGCATAATATCGCAAATTTAATATCCAATGTATTTGTTGAGTAATATAATGACAATAGAAATGCATGTACAAAATCACAATTTATTAATTACCTCAATTTTCTATTAACTTATATCTAAATGTGTAAACTTAAAAATAGATAAGGATATTTAACTATATATAAGCTTTTGGCACAATGGAAATGAAAATGTTTATAAATGTAAAATGCATTGAAAAAACTAAAATGTTATTTAAGCTACTGGCCCCAATGGCACTAGGTTGATTTTTATACATCTATTATACATCCAAACTGTTACTAACAAACTTTATTGTAATTTCAGCAGAGATCCTAGCATTTGAAAACAAATACGATGCCTCAGTTTTACAAACAATTCCTAAAAAACATTAACTAAAATTACTTATATAATTTTGCTACTTAAACACAAAGTGCAATGACACAATATATTAAATAAAGTTTATTTGTACAATACTTTTGTAACTTAGCTTTAAATATTTAGCATAAGAAATGTGTGATTGCAGGAAAACTAATAAATGGCAAAATTAATCTCTATGTTAAGTGCCATCATCAACCGAAAGACCAACTGCTGAGTTTAGGTTTCACTTGAGGAGGTATCTAGAATATATCTCCAAAAAAATATTAAGTTACAATGTTAAATATAGTAAATAGCCACCACTGTCTTAGGTGCCTGTACAATAGCCAACCCGCTCACCAAAAGTGATTATTATTGCACAAAATTTAAACTTTCCATGATGATTATAAATCCATCAATGGTAATCATGACAAAATCAGAAATCAAATCATACTGAACCAAAAGATGAAAATTAGGAGAACAATATTTATAGTAAATATGCAAATGAAGAGACCTCTGCTAATATTTACATTAAATTTAAAAGAGCATAGGTAATTTTCAATGAATCCAATTCTTTTATTTGTAATATTTATAAAAATAGAACACAGTTTCTACAGCTCAACAAAGATGTTTATGTAATTTGAATATTTTGTTTTAATATTTGAGATTTATTTTTGTGAAATTTATAATAAGCCATGTAGAACACTACCACTGAGTGATAAATTATTTTAATGAAATATGCATTTATGTTAGGAAAAACCAAAAAGTTAAATAGAGCTGTTTTTATATGGGTTGAAGTGATTTATAACAAAAAAATAATACACAGCAAATTTTAGATTTTTTGGCATAATAAACTTACAATTACTTACTATTATTAATAAGGAAAGGTCAATGACACAAATTTTTGAAGTTCCATCAATTGCTTAACAATTTGATAACTTATTCAACATAAACTTGATTAAAAAGAAAGGTTAATGTAATAAAAGATTAAACAGAATTATCTTCAGAAAACAATAAGAACAAATTACACAGACCTCATCAATAATTCGACCTTAATTAAATTTAAAAATTATCAAACAATTTCTTTCCAATTAGTGATGGTGAATTTATTTTAAAATATCTACAGTACAAAAATACTCTTATGTCTGTTTAATGTAAATAACTATTGTAAAAAAATACCACAGCTTTCAGACTTACTTTGGATTTTCTGGCAAATGTATTTAATGTGTTATGTGCTATATTACAGGGTTAGGTATAGTGGTTAAAGGGACATGCACTAGAGTCTCTCCAGTGCATTGAAAAAATAATGGATCAGAAAAAGCAGACCCTTTCTTGTTCCAGGAAAAACACCATATATTAATTATTATTGAGAAATACACATATATATGTAATATAAAATTCCATCAATAACTTTTTTATATAAAATGTTTCCCAATTAAACCAGATCACATATTAAACACAGTACATACATTGTTATTATTCATGTATAGTTTTATAAAAGAGATATACAAGGACACATCACCACACTGTTATCAGTTTTTATAGTCCAAGATGCACAATAATGTGTCTTTTTACTGTCAAATTTAATTGTGTCGCTTAAGCTGCTCTATAATGTCTTCCGATTCAGGCTTTTTCCTCTTTCGTGTATCAAATCGAACTCCTGTCTCTTGGACCACCTTTTCACTGTTTTTAATTGCAGTTATTATGTTTTCTTTAGATGGTGCGACTAGTTTCAATTCATCAATGTTTTCACTAGCTGGTGGCTCTACTAGATGCATCACAATTCTTTCTAAGCACTTTGGATGCTCAACAGGTGCTTCATCAATGCTTGTTACACTATCATTATGCTTTTCCATATTCACTATAACTGAATATTTTCTTTTCATTTCATCCATCATTTTTCTACCATACTCCTCCCCAACAACACTATTAACACAAACAAAACTTTGAACTTTTTTCTCTTTATCTATTTCAAGGAAGCCACGTGTTCTCATGTAAATAAAATGACCTGACCTGGACATCAACCTGTAATATGATTCGCCAAATTCTCTACTTTGATCATACATTTGTCGTAAGACACATATAACCCAACGAACATCTTCCTTGTGCATAAAAACAAAAGCAGATGTTCCTGTAACTTCATCAGTCATATAACCAATGGCTAAGGAAATACTTTGATCACATTGTACTATACGACCATCAAGTAAATGCCTGGTCCAATATTCAGAATATGATGTAGGTGAAAGTAGGCGAGCAGGGAGTGCATTGGATAAAACATTGACCATTCCAATAAAAACAAAGTCATTTCCACTAGAAGAAAATGTACGATTATGTCGTACTCTTTGTCGTCTAATAATTTGTTCATCTTGTACACCATTTGCTGTAGCTCTGTCTGAACGTCTGTGCATACCATTTACACAACAGCGTTCATATCTAGGAGGATCTGACTTAGCTCCAGCTCTCAGAAAACGGATATGAAAGTTATGGTGTTGTTTAAAAAAAGCCTCATCACAGCCTGTTTGAAGTTCTGGAGGATATATATGAAATCTTAAAATATCCTTGTCATCATTATGGACATACTTATATATGTCTTGGCCTAGTAAATCTATATGACAATAACCAAGCTTCTCCTGGACATTAGGTGAAACTATAAAAATACGCCCACGACATGTCACAGCAAACATAAAACCGCCAAATAAATCAAAATATTTCATAAAAGCTGCGGACCATGTTTCTAAGTGATGGCATTTTATAGTATCTCCAAAAACATGTTCATTCCGTAACTTATCTGCTGCAAGTCTTAGTACACTTGTTTTATCCACCTTTCGCTGTGTTGGTATGTTATCAGACAGAAGAGACATTATGAGATCAATTTCTGCTTTATACTGACTTCTTCGATGTTTTTCAGCAATAATACGTGACTCTCGGTCGCTTGCCTTCGCTGATGACATTTCTGGAGAATGTGATTCCGATGATGAATCGCCACAAACTCCTGAGGCAAGCGTATGGACCGCGAAATCTTGGGAAGGCGGCACGGCAGCTGCCATACCGAATTCGGAATTCGTAAGACCTACCTGTCCACTTAACCCCGAGTGCATAGCAAGGCGGGCATTCATGGAATCAGAAGAGGTCATTTTAAATAATATTACAATTTTGTACAACACTAATGTCCTTGTTTATGTCTTGTTTAATACAATCAATATAAAACTACTTATCAAATTGATCGTCAATATAATCATCATTGTTAAACAAGTATTTAGTAAGTATAGAAAAATAACGTAAGTCCTTGTTTTATAACATAGGAAATATGTTCATACTTCATAATATTATAATCAAGAGCAAGTTTTAGTTCTAATCACTACAACAACACGCACGACACAAACGATTGTGGAAGGACTAACCACAGATACTACCCAATTCTATTACGGACATATAGGGCTCCACAGATAAACTAATAATTATTCATTATGTGAAAAAATAATATTAATTCACCACTTTATTACTGCATTGCAATTTATTTTGCAATAATAAAACTTTTTTCATAAATAATAATGTATTAGCTTTAATCAGAAAATACAGTGTATGCTACACCAGTATTTATTTGCTAATAAAAATATTTGTTTAATTTCTTATTATTCAGATTTTATTCGTCAGAACTATTTATGGGTACTCAAAAATTACAAAATTAGTTTTGGAGCGACCGTTTTCAGTAATTAAATCACAGTTGCAATCCTTGTTTTGCTGTCAACTGTCAGCAGTTATCTGTCATCGCCAAGAGTATATTTTTGTGACAACTAAAATATTGTCACTTTTTGTTCATACATAAACGTTTGTACTTGGACTTAAACGAATAAAAATATTTTATTGTGGACGTAGACTAGTATTTGGACTTTTAATTTTACATCATAAAATATTGGTGTTAATCGTCATACTAATTCAATTACTAGTGGTTATTCCAAGACATTACTTCATATTTTTAAAAACAAACAGCGATATTATATACAAACCGGTTTTATTTTAATGTACAGGAACAAGTTAGGAATCGATAGTTTGATTTCAACTAAAGAAAAAATATTTCGTATACGTAATTGAACATAAAAATGATAATTATAAAGTATATTTTATATGGCACTATAATTTGCACTTGTTTTGGAGTAGGTGACGGTAAGGGTATGACCAAACTTGAAATTTAAATAGAAAAATGATTTTATTAAATTATTTTTTTTTGAATTTATGTTTTTTACAGTTGGTGATAAATGTGTAACAAATGATAATGAAGCAGATGGAATGTGTGTGCTGATTACAGATTGTCAAGTTGCTATAAAGTGAGTTTGTGCAATTGTTTGAAAAATACATTGCTCAATAATATTGTTTCAATTTATCTCAATATATTGCAGAGATAAAATTATTAAAGTAATTGTTTGTTTTTATGGAGACTTACACAGCTTTAAAGTATAGATTAATTTAAAAAAAAAACACTTTAATTATTGTTCTTTCTTTTTTAGTGAAATTCGTCTAAAAAACTATCACAAGTTTAAAAGGTGTGGATTTAGAGGGCTTACAGAAATTGTTTGTTGTCCACAACAAAAGACCATTGATAAATTTGGTATGTATATTATAATTAAAATTACATTTAAACATAATCTAATTTTTCTTATAAACTATTCTATTTATGTCTAATGTAACTTCAAATTCTTTTTCTAAATAGTGTTGACTAAACCAGTGTTTCCTAAGCGTATTCATCCATTTGTCCCACAATTGAGTTAAAAAAATTTTTATGTCTCCCCTCAGACCTTGAAATTTTTATCAAATGCCTCCTCAAATTAGCATTTTTTTTTAAAGAGTTTCAGATTGTCTCCTTAACTACAGAATTGCCCCCTTTTGGGCATGCGGCACCTAGGGAAACACTTGACTAAATATTGCTGTGTTTTGGTTTTAAAGATGTTGTAGCTAGTGAAATTATTGAGTAGTGAAACTTAACATGTTTTATTAATATAACAAGCACAATCCCTCTATGTTTAAATATTTCTATAATTACAGCTATTTAAATTTTTATTCATTTTATACACATTCTCTATTGAACAAAAGTGTTTGAAAAGAGGATTTAATACTTAATATTTGGGTTAAGTAGGGTTTATTAAATAATCTATGTAACAACAAACTTCGATCCCTAGTGTAATAATAATAATATAAACCACAAAGACTTAAAATTATGAGGACATTATGTACATTAACAAAAGCAAAAGTATTAATAATCTTTTTTCCTGTTTCTAATAAGGTAATATTAGTTTAAAAATGGAAATACCATAATTCATCTTAATCATGCCCATGTAGGGAATTTACCTTAAAAAACGGTACTGTGGTATTCCATTAGATACAGTCATTAACATTAACTGTGGTGAAGTTTATTATTTGTTCCAGACATAGGGTTTTGTACAATTCCTTTATCATTATTAAAAGGAAACTTAGAAAAGACAGTAATATGGTATGCAATGTGCAAAACAAATATAGTCTTAGGCTTCTTGGGTTTTGCACAAACATGTGCATAAGTGTATATTGGTTTGTATATAGTTAAATGTTTAATTTTCCATCAAACTGTATCACACCAATTGGTTGTAGTTTATTATTTAATTTATGTGCTTCACTTGTGTTGCTCTCTGGCAATAATCATGCAGTGTTGGATATTCATGTTTATGTAGGTTCTTTCCTGTCAAGGTTTTATACATTCATATAATTCCTGAATTAATATATTCTGACTGGTAATTTTGCTATGAATCTCATTTCTGCAATTGTACATAGATTGGTGAAGTAACAAATTATGTCATGAATTCTCCGAACATTTGTGTTTAGTAACATGATTATTTGTCACCAGTACATATACTTGTTAAAAACTAATTTCATGAGCCACTTGTTCTATAATAATTATATTGTACAAATAATATTCTATCTCACTTCCACACACAAACATTTTATTGTCGAAATATGCCTAATTTAATATAAACATAATTTATATTACTTTTAAAATTTGTTATACAATTATCATTTTTTACTTGCTAATTAATGTTCCCAGTAGAAATCAGTTGTGTAGTATGAACATCAGATCACCTTTTTCTATGTTGGGCTAGAGCAGAGTTCCCCAAACTTTTTTGTGTCATAGACCTCTTGGCATGTTTTTCCGTGTTGGGTAGACCCCCTACTTACCTGATATTGATTTCCTGTAAATTTCTATCTGTAGTGAAGTTTAGTGTTATAAACTTAAATTAGTTTATACATTTATTAATTGTGTTTAAAATAAAACTACTCAAAATAAAATTTTGTATTTGTTATGTAAAATATACGTAACATTAAATAAACTATAAATAAAATAAC
>DWLS01005721.1:0-12395 GCA_018246255.1 Pachliopta kotzebuea | reverse complement strand
GTGGTCCGCGTGCCCAGCATCAGATAAGCTGTATACGTCGTATTAGACGAGTCAGCGCTTTCATCACCAGAATATATGGAGCAGAGTGGTAATGGCAACGTGAATTTTCTATGTCATAGGAAACTGACATAAAAGCTCGCAATTATCTCTGAATCCTTTCCATACATACTTCTGTGTTAAATTTTGTCAACGTTTTAAATAGTAGAGGGGTAAAGTTAAAATAACATTCGACATTAATTTTTGTGGATATTATAATTTTTAATGAATGAAATTATCCTTTTTACTGTAGGCGTGAGAGAGTTGTTCGAACAGGAACCGCCGGCGCCTGCTCGCCGCACGCGGGCCGACCTGATGCGCGACGTCGACGCAGACTACTACGGCTACCGGGACGATGATGATGGACTACTGCTGCCTTTAGAGAAAGAAGCCGAAAAAGAGGGTAATGATTAATTTTCAATATAAAGACAGTCATTATACAAAACAAACTATTATTATTTATTATTATTTTTCGGTTTATGGTTACTGCTCTGCGCAATAATTTCGCCAATGTCTAGTGATGGTGAGAATACACACAGGGGATAGAAAATTGGTTGGTATAAAAGTGAAATTCTGTTAATATGAAAAAGAATCCAGAACTTTGGCGACGATTTTCCATTCGTAAAACGAAAGACAACACAAACATATAGCACGTAGTACAGTAAATCTTGTATTTAACATTATAGAAGAATATTTTCGTCCGTGTCAAATGACCCCCATTTTCGAACCCAAAACAAACTAAAAACATTATAAATATAAGAAAATGTCACCAAAATCAATAACAGTTATCATTTCGTTCGATCACAAACTCTATATTATATTATATTTTAAATTTTACTTTTTGTTTTATTCCATTGTTCATTAAATTAGGGATAAATATTAATAAATAAGTCGTTCATAAATTATTTTTATTACGATTTTTCCGTTTTCCTATAATTTCCTCTAGTCATAACTATGACTATTCTCATTTTTTAATTTGAACACTTCTTGTCTATTGTTGTATTTATTTATAATAACACTTCACAATTCTGTTTGTACCCGAATAAAAAAAAAATTTAATGGTCTTATGGCCGATTAACATTATTATACAATTTTTGTAGCGATAGCGCGTGCAGTAGGAGAGTGGAAGCGAAATAAAGAACAGAATATCGATCAAAATATACAAGACGAGGAAAATATTTATCCCGAAGATGTAAGTTATTTTATTAGTCGTTAACGCCGACAGCACTAATACGAAATCAAGTTTCTTTTTAACTAAACATCAAACCATGTTTAACGTTAGTTATCATCAGTTGACGTAAATAAATTATCATTCCATCATCATGAGAGAGTCATCCTCCAGCACATAAATGTATCTGTATAAACACATATGTGCTGTCACTAAGTTATACTTAATCACATGACCTTGAAGTATTTTAACGTACATTTCGATATATTCCTCAAAACTATTCTTCAACATACACCGATGATTTGATTTAAATGATTTTTTCTTGTATTTTAGCCTGATGATAAGAGAATAGACGATGATGAAGATATAACAGAAAAAGCACCAAGTACGTCGCTTGTTGCGGTTCCTTCGCAGAAAGACGTAGAAGAAGCCTTATTAAGACGAAAGAAGCAGGAACTCCTGGAGCGATACGGTTGTTTGGATGTTAAATTAGAAAATAGTTAATAAGTAAACGTTAATAAACATTCATAAGTTA
The DNA here is from genome assembly GCA_018246255.1 of Pachliopta kotzebuea. Lineage (NCBI taxonomy): Eukaryota > Metazoa > Arthropoda > Insecta > Lepidoptera > Papilionidae > Pachliopta > Pachliopta kotzebuea. The sequence continues at coordinate 10,656 of DWLS01005721.1, read as the reverse complement.
TAGTTTTTTTTTCCTGTAAAAATTTGTAATCGTATACCTAGATACAATCATATACGCACCGGTGAGTTCCGTAGATCCCCTGGCCTTCCGCAATGCAATGAGGATGACCACCGAGGTTTTAGTGGGTATAAATCCCTCATAATCCTGACTTCCCCCCCAGATGCAGGGTATGTTATGAAGATTTCCCACGCAATAAAAAAAATTAAACAATCATATAAACATTACAATTTTTAATCAATTCATAGATGTCAGAGATAAAGAAAAATGCATAATATTATTTATATCTGCCATAATTTATTTTTTGAATAATTCATTTAACATATCAGTAAGCAAAATATACAGAATATTTAAAAGCGCTAAAACCCTTCCATTTAACAATCTTACGCCTCTCATAAAATAAATGTAAGCTCTATTGAAATGACTGAATATTCGAAATTAAGTTAACTGATACCTGACAATATTACTTAATATCTTTTTGATGATAGGCGCATTACAAATGATGTTACAATACAAAAACTGACAAAACCGTTACAGATTTATTCGTGAAATTATTTTTATGTTTACAAAAATAACCAACTATTTAGAAGGAAACGAATACTTTTATGTAATAGTAACTTTAAAGTTGACAATTTCATTACTGGTCACTGGTGTATAATTAACTGTGGATTTGCGGTAATTTCGAGGCCATCTAAGTAGATACCAAGCGACTATTTTTGCCGCCTAAAAGTGGTGTGCAAATATGACTTTGCTACGGATTGAAGATACGCTGTAGTTAGTAAAATAACTTAGACAAGGTGACTTAAAATCTTATATTAAGGCGAGCACAATGTTATGTAGTATTACCATTATAATTAACGCCACTTTCCCATTACGAGCAGATGAACTAGCTCATTACGTAACAAAACTTTAACGTGTTAAAAAAAAAAACTACATTTAACTATAAAAGCAAATCTTTTGAAAGCACTTCGATGAACAATCAAACTAAAATATTTACTATTGGACGCATAAACATGCTCTAATGTAAAATGAGTAAATCATTAATTCTAACAAGGTTAGGAATGTACAAAACTTAACGAACTGATAAGCTCAGATAAATGTAAATAATAATATACAGCTCACATAGTTTTCCTACAAGGAGAGAGTAAAGGCTTAAACATGACGCTGGCTTCATAGATGATCCACGCCAATGTAAATTGTTACAATTACATAAGGGTTACTTAATTTTTTTTTAACCATAAACTCAAGCTCAATACAAATGAAACCCGCGCCTCTTTGAGACCTGTCGCGTACGATCGTCTTAAAAACTAAACAATAGTTGCTTCAGCAGTATATTAGTATACACTATTTATTATTATACAAGATAAGTAACGCCCATGCGCGAACATATTGCCGCATATGTAATACGTAATAACTTAGTTTTTAATTTTCGAAGTGGCTCATACATTAATAAAGAAAGCAACTAAAATTCGTTTTCTATTATATTTAAATAAAAAAGAGTACACATTTAAGGATTAAGTACTCACTCAGACTCAACAAGAATTACACACAAAACATATATATATATATATGATAGATCTCTATAAAACTTGGTAGTTTTTTCTGTCTCCAAACATTACTGTGCATGATGTGTGCTGTGTAAACTAATCCAGTTTTTAAGAAAAAAATTCTGTTGATGTGGTAACGATACTTAAGATTTGAGGCCACAAAACGATGAGCACCACTTGGAGCTTTGTATATCATCTTTCTCCGCTTCCTTACATGTAGTTGTATCACTTATCATCAAATGCACGACCCACTGGTCTCGGAGCATCGACAAATTAAAATTATCTTATAGATACTTTTATCAATTGAAGACAATATGAATTTAATTAAGGATTTATTTAATAATAATGAAGTCTTTTAATGCTGAGATTTAGGGCATTATTGAGTTCAATGAATGGGGTGATTATTGAAAATGAAGGGGGTTCACAATTACATATAGCAAATATATAATATATATATATTTTAATCCAGGCTCCTGTGGCATATACATGCCAATTTGAGCCAAAAGCAGCCGTTTTAATTCGTTTTAACTTAACTAAATCCTTTCTTAAGCATAACCTTTAATCAATCTACATTAATTAAAACCGCAAACCAAAAGTGCGGCAAGTACTAATTAACATAACTTTGATTAATATTTACATATACTAAAAAAAGTAAATTCTTTTATTCAAACTTCAATGTTTAGTTGTAAAAGACTAGTTGTTCCGTTATAGTCACTACGATTAATGGCGCAATAAACGTCTAATCAAGTCGTAAATGTTGCCAAGTGGTTATATCAACATCCAGTTGAACTTATTGTAACCACAGTAATTGCTAAAGAAATAATTAAGAACAGAATTATGACACTATCGAAATCTAATAATATAATTGTCGTATAAATAATTTTTTATTAGATTGTTGTGAAAGTAATTTCGTAAAACACATATACTAAAAAAGTAGTATTACCAGATACTGAGTCGTCAAGTCTTTTGTGGACTACGGTGGCTTTTTACTTCATTAAAACTTAAGCAGACAGATTATGGTATGGTCACATCTGCAGAACTAGTGACGGAAGCTAGGCTTATGTCGAGCACAAAGCTAGATGAAGAGAGAAACTTGTCTATGGCCATTTATGACCATGCTGACCATGTGTAATTCGGTAGATCTTACGTGCTCATAGGCGATGTTCTTCTAGGAATATGTAGGCTCCATCGTGATCCTTTCTTTCAACGGAAACTCAAGCTCATTGGAAATCGAGACGTTCAACAGACTGCTTCAAAGAATTATCACGCCTGTTATTTTCTATTAATAATATAATTATTTGAAAATTTTAATAATATTTAAATAAATATGTACCGAGGCTTACACAGCATCTGCAACGTCGTTGTGAAATCAATCTATTGCACATATCCAGGTATTGTATATATATGTATATAATTTTACATCTACTTTATTACAAAATTCCGTACTAATTACGTATACACATAACCATCATTAAACAGCACTAAATGTTTCTATTACATCGACATTTGAAAAAAAATATATTAAATATTTTCTGTACTCTGGAACGGACTGTAAATAATCTAAATTCTTTTGGGTTGCCATATAAAATATACATGACTGTTAATGATCTGTATCATTTATGGCATAAAAAAACTTACCTATTAATGTCTCCTTCTTTAATTCAAAAAGAATCTTTTTTACGCCTCTCCATGTCTAAATGTGTTAACAACGATCATACTCATGTCTACTGCGCAAGCTGTGAAATTTCTAACGTAAAAAGTTTTACATAATTTTAAAGTTTATATTTAAAAAGCTGTACTATATTTACTTGTTTCTGTATATATGAACATAAAGAAAAAAAGAACTTTGCAATTAAACTTAATAAGCGCACCAAACATGTATCCGAATTAAAGCCCGTAACATTAAAATTTATTACCATGTGGGATTCGAACCCTCAATTACAGTTATAACAACATATATTCCATATTCTACCGCATAAACATATTAAGACTGGAACAGGTTTTGTTGTTTGGCATCGCTCTCAAAGTCACTCCACGCGTTATTAAGCTCCATGAAGATCATCTTCGCAATATTTTCGTTGGATGTTCCCATTTGCTGTGGAGGTAAGATAATAATAATTATACTTTTCTTGTTAAATAAAGAATCGGGATTAGTAAGTTTTTCACCCAATGTTAAGTAGTGCGTACATTCGCCCATAACAATGAGGTTTTTTTTATAACATCTAAGAGGCAAACAAGAGGTAATCAGGATGTAAAACACTACACCATGATGTGCTCATCGTTTTAATAGATGATGTATATTCACATTGCTTCATTAGTTATAATAGGGGCAAAACTATTTAAAGGAAAACACAGTAATGTTTGCACCCTTTTTAGACAACAGAAATAGGGCCTGGGGTAGTAACTACCTAGACAGTCTAAAGAAAAACCTGTTGCCAACCAACTGTTGTTTTTCTCGCTTGAAAGCACTTGTTCTTAACGAAAGACATCTGAAGATTTCTACGGATTTAAAAAAACGACGTCGAACCAACCTCCGCAATATAGCAACTCGAAATAGTACCAGTAGAATCTCCACGTTACAAGGCAAGCAAGTCTCCGCGCAACGGTAACATTATAGTGATATATAGTATAGCCGCGACGGATCACGTTTCTAATAGCCGTTAAAGTGTAGAAGAATGAAAGAGATATTAAATCTAACATTGTTAGTTACCTTGTCGGGATGTACCGCTAGGCAAGCTTTTCTGTAGTTTCTCTTGACGTCGGCGGGTGAGACAAGTTGCGACATATCGCACCTTGTCCAGCGACAGTCGTCCCACACAACCGTGTGCAATGAACACAAGAGTGCACGGATGTTGGCCTTCTTGCCCTCAGTCTAAAAAAGAAATAAGATCCTTAAGTATAGGATATTACTTTAGACAGGTCTCTGTCGTCATATACCATCTTGGTAGGTACTATCGCTACTTATTTTTGCCGCTAAACAGTAGTATACAAATCTTACTATATTACTATATCTATCTATTATTATATCTCACTACATAAAAAAAATATTACAATATGATGAGTGCTGAAGGTCATAAAATTACAGATGTAGTTGCCATATTGTTTTGGGATTGGCATTTTAAGTTTGCACTTGGTGCTTTCTCCTACATATAGAAAGTAGAGTTCATTTATCTACAACGCTAGTCAAATGTGGTTCGGTAAATATAACATTTTCAGAGAGCTGTTGGAATATTATTTCACATTTAAACACGATGTTTAATTTCATCGAAAACTCCACGGAGATCAAACCTGTGATGCTCCGATTTATAAAGCTCATTTGATCACCACCTAAGACACTGAGCTATCGCGGCTTCGTTTATTTCTCAATCGTGTTAGAACGTTAGTATTTATTTTTTACCCAATCGTGTATCTTAAGCTTCTCAGGGTCCATTTCCTTGACCATTTCTTCCTTACGCATCGCGTTTATCGTCTTTGGCCCTGTATCTCTTTTCGTCGCGAAGTCGTAGCCCTGACTACCGAGGAGCTCGCCAAATATGTCTGACGACTTCTTGCTCTTGTCGTCAGCTGGAGTCTTTGCCGTTTCGAAATGCGTGCGGCTGAGAAATAAAAAAACAAATTTCATAATTTTGCAATTCACGACATAATACCTTCAAGAATGTAGTGATCATCTATAAAATAATAGAAAAAGATAACAACCTGTAGTCAGGCTGATGCGCTGGCGATCTAGCAGGAGTATGCGGTTGATGTGCCGGTGTATGTGCCGGAGACGCACGGGGTGTCAACAGCGGCGTACTGCCCGGAGCACTTGTAGGTACGAAAGCCGCTCCTGCTGCCCCTGATGCACCAGGTGGTGCCATTACTGTCGTTGGCACGGATCCTGTAGTCCCAATAGACCCAGTGGACTGCGTAGATGCCGCTGGCATATTAGATCCAAGTAAGCCTAGATCAGCGAATGGATCTTTGCGAGACCCTTGTGTCTGTTCTAACGGCACGCTTTGAGAACGTCCTGAAAATACCAATTGATGATATAGTCGTAATGCTGCGTAAGTGTCCCTATAGGGCAATAACAAAGAATTCAACTGGGGATGACATCAATAGTGGAATTAGCTATCACCTTTAAACTGTGAATCTACTATCATAACGGTGTATATCCTAGACGTCCACGCTTAACTATCCACAACGTCATTTTCAGTTAACACCATGTCAAATTATATGGTTGTGCTAACCCATTATATATTTAAAAATATACCTTCATCTTTGATCAACTGTGGTGTGAGCAGCGGCTCCTGTTTCGGCAAGGGATCGTTGAGACCGAACGGGTCAAAGTTTAATGGATCGCTAGAGTTCACGTTGGCATGGGTCACCGGGAGTTCCGATGGCGCAGGTAGATCACCGAAAATAGATTGCGCTGAAAACTAAAAACAACAAATGCTTTAAATCTTTCATTCCCATATTATTTTTTTTTACACTAAGTATGAAATGAGCATGACGTTTACTTTATGAATACGCTGTGTATAAAAATATTCTAGATCAGCATTTATTGTTTACATAAATGTTTACATTGTAAGAGGAATTTTTAATGTTGATTAAAATTAATAATTTAAATTACATTTAATCGTTAAGCAATACCGAAGTATATGTTCTGATACCTACCTGTGCATTATCTGAGGCTTTGCCACTAAGAAAGTCACCAAACGAATCATCGGTTTGTTTCTCCATCATGCCGAAAAAATCGAAGGAGTCGTCGCTTTTCAACTTATTGGATTTAGCAGCCTTTTGCTCAGCATTGGATAGGTTTAAGAAGTCCGCGGTTTTATTTGTTTGTTGATTTTGTACGACCTGAGGAGGCTGCGGCTTAGGCGGCGCTGGCCGCGGCGGCTGGGGTGATGGTGGCGCTGGACGAGCAGGCGGTTTTGTTTCTGGTTCTTTGTGTGGGTAGTCAGCTGTTACTGAAAATTAATTATTTAACCATTTTCAATAAGCTTTCTCTTGCGAGAAGAGAGTCGAACCAATTTATTCAGAATAAGTGCTGGTTTTAGATGTCACATATCCACAAGATAATATTACTACATTATAATACTTATTACAATGTAGTAATATCTACGTTTTAATTACGATACTTATACAATATTAATATTAAAAGTGTAATAATAATTAATATGTTATAATTACGACCTCTTTTTACCAAAAGCGGCATAAAGTAAATAAAAAACTAATATTATAAATTTAGAGCTTACTATACATATAAGTACTAAATTTAAATAAGCATAAAATTAAATTCAATTTAGTTTTAACTTTGCATAAACATACGTAATAACTTAATATCTAAAAATTTGTACCCAACACAAAAATAGCTGTTAAGCGAGATTAAGCCGTTATGTATAACGTTACAAAGGGTGCGGAAAGTTAAAAATATTCCAATTAGAATACAATCTTTGTCATCTGAACGTTTCAAAGCCTCTTCTTGAAGATACTAAAAAGGATCCACCCACTTACTTTAAATATTATTTTGTTAACTAGTAATAATTTCATTTATAAAACTGAAGACATGATTAAGGTTAGAATATATATCGAAATTGTCAAAATTTAAGTAAAAATCTTAGATTAAATATGAAAGATTGTTTTTTTCAAAAAGAAGATAAGCTCTTCTCAGTTTTATATTGATATTCAAAAGTAGTATAATTTGTGTCATACTATAATACGCTATTTCGCATAAATCCATTTTCATACAACTTTGAATATAGATTTTTTTTAAAGACAAAAATTACTAGTGACTTCATTTAACGCAAATAAGTAGTTGCAATAAAATAACTGAAAAAATAAACGAAGGTGAAAAATTTCTAATCAACCATTTACACTGTACTATGACATACTTGTAGAAGGAATTGCGGTCGTGTTTCTTCGTAAATTCGCTGCAGAACAATAAAATATATAAATATTATAAAATTTAAAGTATCAACTCGCTGGGTATTCATAATTTCTTTTTTATTATCACCTTAATTATACCAGCCTATTGATTAACAGATTTCTGCTGCTGAATTTAATAAGCCTTCCGATTTTGATCTTAAGTGCTTTTATCGAAAGCCCATAGGATAAACTACTTTCTTTTGAGTTAGGCCTCTTTAGTTTTTTATAACATGCCAAAGGTGAGTATTAATAATTATCAAATTAACAGAGGTAAATTCAAAAGAATCAACCATAAGAATTGGGGAAAGAAGTATTAATGTACTTCACTGATATAATCTACGATTTAATAACATGTTAATATGTACAATTAACATAAATGATTGTGTAATATTTTGTGAGTATGCATATAAATGGCGAATAAATAAATAAAAACATATTCTTCATTTAAAACTACATTTTCATGTATCACACAAACTCACCAAAATTGTCAATAGTTTCGTCCCTCTCTAATGTTGTTGAGAAAAGTACGTCTGGTGTTCTGATGGGAAAAGAGTGATCCTCCTCCCAGAGGTCGCAGCGAGGCTTGCGGCGCTCGCCGTTTTGCACCACAAGACTCAAAACAACACTGACGTTCGATGAGAAGTGCTCGTTCACTGGGCCTGTATCGTCTATTCCGTCTATTTCTGACCTGGAATTTATTTTTTGTAATTAATCTGTTGCCAAAGATCAATGCAGAGATATTTTACACTTTTTATTTGTGGTAATCAAACAATTACATGTTCTTTTCTGTCTGGGGTAATGAGATTTAAATTTTTGTCCCATGAAGATCAATCATATGTGGTACTGTACAAGTATTTTAACTAACATCTCATTGTTACTAGCAGAGAGCAGTTGCTTACCGGAAGAACCGTTTTGCCAAGTTAACTGACAACCGGAAGCACAAGAAGTACCTAGTAGAATAAGAGTTTGACTTAGAGTGGGAATAAGTACCTGGTAAACTTTATGGCGTGTTGATCGTAGGCGAGGAAGCCGGTGTGAAAGTGCACACTGAGCATGGGCACAGAGTGCACACGGCCTAGCTGTTGTCGCGCGTGGTACACCGATATTACTACGTCTCCCGTTACAGTACTGTCGAGGGGTAAGGTCACCTGTGTACAGACGATTATTAAATATAAAAAATCTAGTTTGCTTAATTATGGACTATTTAAAATTTTGGCTCTCCACGTTTTATGGTTGATAATAGTTTCTTCAAGAACAACCAGATTATTCTCGGTGAGCACTTTTAATTATCCAAGGCTTTATTGTCGCCTAACATATTCCAAATTGAAGTCATATGTTAACACATTGGAGATTAAAAAATATTAATATGTTTCACTATGCAGTGAAGGTTATACAAATGTGTATCGTATCGTAATGATCATTATTTGGTGCCTTTTACAAATCGGAATTTGGCGACCAGATAGAGAAAACTAAAGCCGATATACTATAAACTTTTTTAAGCCATCAAACCATTTCTTTCATTGTCTATCAGGAGCATGTTTTCCGGGAATTCAAGTCCTCTTGGATCGACTATGAACACGATTTTAAAATAATGTAACGGTAAATTTGATACCATATTTGTACAATATAAAAACTATTTTTAAAATATTGAATTGCCTTTCTCTCTGCACGCATACCTTGCCCTCTGCCATCGCGTACAGATGCATTCTGTCGTATTCCTGAACCGTTGACAAAATCATACGATCTTCGTTATATATCTCGATAAATGGCCTGCATCCATCTCTACAAAATACGAAAGAAACAATAAAACATCGCCTAATAAAAAAAAAAATATATGATTGTCGTACGTACCGTGCTTTTGTAAACAAGGGAACTGGTTGAATCGTTAAAGATACCAGAGAAACAGGCCTGAAGTGCGGAAGTATTGGTTCAGGTCTGCAAGAAAAGACAACACGACTTTTATAAATTGTTTCATATTGTGTGATAAGAAATTTACATTTTTTAACCCATTGACTGCCAACTACGAGACATCTCGTAGTAAACGTATGTACCAAAACTGCCAGCTACGACTTATCTCATACCGTTTTTTTTTTCAATAAAAATACTGTAAATGTCATTGCAATCAGTAATTGAATATTATTATATTCTGTAAAACTTCATGTTTTCTTTACAATAAAACGGTGGCGTCCAGGGCAAGACGCACTACATTCGCGTGGCAGTTAATGTGTTAAACTGCCATGGAACAGAAGCAATGAGCCTGATTTAAAAATTAATAGAAAAATGCTCTGCAAAAATTTTGCTTCTTCAAATCACATTAAAATTTAAAAAAAAATAATCTAAAGGTTTCCATCTTTAGCATACTATAAATAGCATGAATTAAAAAAAATTAATAGAACCTACCGAACAATTTTACTAAGGTAGTACAAGTAGCGCAGTTGTGCAGGCGTCACGTTGATGGGGGCTCGCTTCACTGCAAATATTTGCAAAGCGTCTTCTGGCACAGTGACTAATTTCGCGTATAGAAGCAGCCCACACAATAGCATACATGATATTAATTTTCCGTCCTGTAATCATACAAATCAAATCAGCAATTCAAAAATTTTTTGTTAGAGATATAACTTGATTTTAAATGTATGTGACATAGCTTTAGGTTAAGTTTGTTAAGGTTTTCTTATGAAGACTAATGTGAATTTATTCATTTAGACGACACACTTTCCAAGTAAACTATAAATTGTGGAAATGTTACAAAATAATATAAAAGGAATATAATTAAATTTGGTTGTCGATATAAATGGCAAATAAAAACTCACTTGACACGTTATAACAATAGCGGATTTATCATCCTTGCCGAGGTATTGGTACATGTGCTGCAGTAGAGCATAGTACGGTGACAGTAACGGGGCCTTGTGCGTAGACGTCGGGAACAATGCACGGCAAGCGTCCGCCACGAGCACATGCCGAGGAAAGTTCAGCCGACCGCGGCAAGCGTTGTACACGCAATACTTGCCGCCGGGGTGGCGACTCTCTAGGTATGCCTGAAAACAGTCACGATATCACCATACAAGCGACAAAATCCGAATTATCCTTCTAAAGCCAACGACAATGGGCGGTTTCGTCACAAGTGTAACTTCTACCTACATCATTTGAAAGATCTCAACGAGTGTTATGTTTTTTTGTATCGGCATAACTCCGTATCTCGTGCAGG
>DWLS01005720.1:0-12397 GCA_018246255.1 Pachliopta kotzebuea | reverse complement strand
CGGAGTCCGAATCCGGGAGCGCAGGGTCCGATGAAGCTTTCACGGCCATAATAGTGGCCGAAAGCATCGACATCACCACTATTCTTAGTCGCAAATACATGTCAAGTGTTCTTAAAGATATTTTTTAGTTGTTCTCTTTTCCTTTGTCAGTAAATAAAAAATAGTACATAATTATTATAATTTTTTTAAATTGTATCTGAAATGATTTCATTCTAGTAAATAATGATTACTATTTTTAATCGATGGTATACGTCGATAATATGTAGATTTCCAATAATTCTATTATCTCTAGTATAGCTGTTAACTTAATCAAGGGAACTTAACTAAAAAGGCAACATTTGTATTTTACGACATTTATAATATAATAATATACAACATTTGACTAATTTAGTATCACACAACAAGTTAACGGCGCGATGCTCCAGACCAATGTCAAAGGGACTCGAAACAACTTATAAGAAACTTTGGGTGCCGTTCGTGACGTCACGTTCGCAGACTAAGGCAACTGTAGTTCTCCAATCGTATATTACTATGTAATTCATAATAACTACATTATACTCACTGACATAACCCAAAAGATTGCTAGAGTTAATAGGAATGAGTAGGACATAGTCCTTAAGGACTGAACGATGATGGTGCAGCGAGGCCCACGAATGGCAGCGGCATGGTTTTCCAAGAGCTACTGTTCTGGTACTGAAAATTTGCTGTATAAAACCCGAAGCTCATGTAGCGGACATCTATTGGCTGATAATAATGATATTTTACTTCAATACCTCAGCAATTCGTATGTCATCATCATCAACAACCTGCGGCAGTCCACAGCTGGATCTCTCCCAAGGAACGCCACTTAGCCTGATCGTATTCGTATGTAGCGGTATGTATTTCTTTTAACAATAAAAAAAGTATTAAGTATAACACAATATGATAATCTACTTTAATGTTTAAGTGAAATTGAACCTCATCTAGTTTCCTTCAGTCCCGTTCGTGATTTAACCAAGTTTGTGTCACGAGCGATTTAACGGAAGCGACAAAAAACCCATTATCGACGGGCACCATTTAGCTTGTTAGCTACACTTCCTTTTACTTAAATCTATTTTGTTTTTCTTTTAGCGAACAATGAAGTTATTATGAATTTTCTTACAATATAAAACTTTTTTTTAACTGCGGCACAGCGGTTAATCATTTATCTTGTAATACAAAAGTCCCCGTTATGTTTTATTCACATTTACAGGCCACATTAGGGCCTTGAACCTGACTACCACCTGGTGTTGTAAATCTAGCTATTAGAACCATATTATAACTTAACCTAAAGCTATATTCAAGCTTTAGCTTATTATGAACCTGTAAGTTATAAAATTACTAATAATTTCAATACTTTTAATTAAAAGAATTTCGTTTTATTTCTGGTGGTATTTCTCCGTTGCCAGAGACCGTCTAGGTTTCCCACCCTGCTTCTATTGCAGACGACAAATTATTCTGTGTTCCAGGTTGAAGGGTGCTGTATGAAAACGAAAAGCCTGTTTCAAGGCGACGAGCGCAATCTGGTGCTGTGTATACCAACGTAATCAGCGCCGCGTTGTTGTAAACAAGAGTATCACTTACCAACAGGTAAATGGCTTGCCTGTCTCGTCGACTAGTAGAATAAGCAATGTTATATATTACCCTACACTGTTTTATATATTACCCTATTCCGATATAAAAAGAGCAACAGAATGAAATCGTGTTAACAATACATTGCTAAATGGCACAACATATACTAACACCGTCTTGTTAAAGTTTATCGGTGATGCCATAAAACTCCTGCCCCATCACCACCAGCTCGCAATCGTAATTGGCAAAGCACGTTTGTAATTTAATTCTCTTATCTCGCACTAAAACATTTATCTTTATTGCCATCATTTTCGCACAGCTTACTGAGGCAAACGAGTCTAAAGAAAATAAATGTACAGGATACATACATTTGTATTTTATAAGAAACAAAATATCATCATCAGACGATAGATGTATTTAAGTATGTACAGGCTATGCTGGTGGCTTCAGTTCTCTTACGGATCTTCTGATTTCTGATTGGATTGCGCAAAGATCATAACCCTAACAAGATCAAGATCATTCACAATCATAATTTTACAAGATATTTTTGATCAGTATTTTTGAAAATAAATTAAATAGTTTCTTAAAGATCTTATATTATACGTTTTTAATCTGTGGTGTTTCATCAGTACGGGCGCAGGCGCTGTATTCACTCAGACCATATTTAGAAACCATAATCAAATTTAAATCTGAAGCTATATAATCAAAAGCTTTAGTATACGACAAAAAGTCCATTATCGGCAACCCTCTTTTACCTTGTTAAAAGCTTCGCTTCCTTTGCCTTTTGAATAGATCCATTTTGATACCTTTTCAGGAACAGGGCAAAATTAAAAAAAATGTAATAATACAATCTTATGTCCTTACTTAATCACAGTATTTATATCTTCTTTTTTCCCTGTACCTCAATATTATGATGATACTAGTGCTACTTATAAACAGTAATGTCTAGAATTTGTACGATGCACTTGTTTCTGATCTTAGTGTTCAAACAATATTTCTTTTAGTTTTAAAACTCATAAAGATTTTTACAAGGCTTCCTTAAAGTCCCAAGATATACAAGCTGGTAGATAGATATATACTCCATCTATATTAGCAAAAGTATGGTCATATTTTAGTTATTATGAGACAGTACTCTTGAATTAAAGGACAGAATATTTTTTAAAACCAAAGATTCGATAAGCCAAAGACCTTAAAGATATTACGGGTGGTAGGTCTCAGTTTCTAAATATCGTCTAGGTATACTGAAGCTCCAAATACAAATTGACTGTGCAAACTTTACTCTGTTCCGGTTTGAAAGGTACTTCATGCTAGTGAAATTACTGGGGTAACGAGACTCAATATCTTACGTCTCAAAACGACGAGCGCAGTGCTTGTGTATACCACCTCAGCGCCACATTGATATGGGTAAGCGCATCACTTACTATTAGGTAAACTGTTTGCTGGTGTTGTTGCTACGTATAATAATAAAAAAAAATATATAGAAATCATTATTTTCTATTATAGATTCTTTCATTGGGCGTGGTTCAAACCTTTCATCTGATCAAACTTCTAAATTATTACAACAAATTTTGCTGCTTTTCGCTTTTCTCTGTGATGTAGAATACGATTTCCTGAAATTAATAATATAAGAATCTTTCTAATAATAATATATAATAAACGTACGTATTTTTTAAAATTACTACAGCAAAGTAGTTGACTCAATTCACAATATCAAAGGAGTAAAATATGAAGACGGACGCGACCCCAAAATGTATTAGATACTTTTTTACAGATCCTTACGAGCGGATGACTCACAAATTGTTCAATTTGATACTAGTTTTCCCATTTTCCTATCACCAAAGGTTAGTTTTATATTTCATGGCGATGTATTTGTCGGATTCGTGTTCCTATTTTTATTATTATTAACTTTTTGTTTCTTTCCAATTTTTCACTACAGTGTATAACAAGTGAGAGGAGAGAAAAGAGAGGCGTTCGAGATGTGGTGCTGGAGAAGAATGCTGCGTATAGCTTGGACAGCAAAAAGAACTAATAATTCCATTCTCAAGAACAACTTAGGATTAAAATCAAGCTATCCACTATTTGTTTCCAGCGTATCCTGGGTTACTTCGGCCATATTGCCAGGAGCCAAGCAGAAAATTTGGAGAAACTGGTCGTAGCAGGAAACTCGACGACAAAAGATCACGGGGTCGAATTACTACCCGCTAGACTGACCAGATATAAGATGTATTATGCTTGTCCTTAAGAAATGCCTTGAAATGTGCCGAGGACAGGACGCTGTGGAGGCGGCTGTTTAATGCGTTACGACCTTCAATAATAAAGTGCACGAAAGGAGAAGAAGAAGTATAACAAAGTTTTATCTTTGTATCTATTTACATATTCATTTTATCGATTGACACTTTTCATATTAGTACTAGGATAAAGAGCAGCATATATTCTAATCTTTTTCCATGTCCTAATCCTTTTCGAAAGAATTGGCAGGACAAATTTTACTTCCAAATTTTTCTATTTCTGTTTGCTTTAATTATTTAATGATGAATTTTGTACCTGTTAGTAACTAGCCAATTGATCACTACATAACATTAAAAAAGTTGAAATATCTAGGTGCTAGATGATCTTGTATAAGTTCAATTCCGTTTTAGAACTGCGTCGAAATATCCCTACTGTTATAATGTGATGTATGTTATAGGATAAGATTATCTTTACACCTGTAACATTGAACAAGGGGTAAAGCATAGAAAAAATTATTTTTATATGCTTTACCCTTTGTTCAATGCTAATATCTTCAAAGAACTATTTTATGCAATCTACAATAACAAGCATTGTTTTCAAATCTTTCATTTTCAAAACATACTTTAAGTAAATAACTTACTCCTTCATCATCATAACAGTAATCACTTCCCATACAAACAGATGTTAGTTGATAAATTAAAAAAATCTATTTATATTGATAATATAACCCGCATTTATTCTTAATTATGTTCCCACTTTATTGAGTTATGTATGAACATGTATGAAAAGCGAAATTCATTGATAGACGGCCCCCAAGAAGCTTTAAAGCTAAGGGACTCGTACCTTTTATCGATAACTTTTATATTTGCTTACAGAACGAAACGGTCCATTGATAGCATTTATAACCTCATGCTATAGGGTTTTCTACAGGAAGGTTAACTACAAAGATCTCATCAATGGGGTAACCGTCAATCAAAAAGAATATATTTTGTAATAAATAACGTATTTATTTTTGAAAATACTTTGCTTAAATGACCAAGACGATAGAGTATACAGTGTCTCAGTAACAGACAACGTGTTTTTATTCCTGTAAAGGTTTGTTATCCTCCAGCGACACAGTTTCCACAAAAACTTAACGGATCGCTCTTGTTAGAAAGTAGAGGGAAGAATCGGCGCTGCTTCTTGCTTTTTTATGCTACAAAGTTTTTTAAAAATGAAAATAAAAATTCAACGAAAGTTCTTGATATAAGAAAATTGTAAGGATAAATTTATATTAATTTTAATAGCATATTTACATCCCTTAACAATAGTCTGTATATATCGAAACCCTAATTAGTCCAAATCCGGTTATAAGAAAGAAAAACAAACTCTTTTATAAGAATATAAATAGTTGTTAATTTTATAAATGTAATTTATTCGACAAGCCGTTCTTGCAGAATGGGATGTCGCTATGCCAACTTAATTAACAGACGACTCTGTTTATAACATGATTATTCTCATATTAAACATTTTATTGAAATAAAACCTTTAGTTGCAAATACAATGGGCAACTGCTAGTACATGTAATAAAATAGAAGAAAAGGAAGGTGCAAACAATGATAATTATTATAACGTTTTATTATATAGCTATATTCAAGGACCTGTAATGCCTTTTCTCAAGTCAATGAGCACAACGTGATTTGATTATCTGAACTAATACCACAAAAGCGTTTTGCTTACCATCTTGTGATGGACTTGTTCCCTCGCTTCGTTATAAAAAGACTTACAATAATGCAAATTTCAAATATTTATTTCAACAATCAGCTATATACAATTTTCTAGGCGTTTAATCTGTAAATAAAAAAATATAATACAAAAGAGACCCGTGATTGGAATTCACAGCAATTCCCCAATAGTACGTGTGCGGTAGGAGATATACCTACGACTATATGAAAATCAGTTTATTCGAACGGTGCATGCGTACAGCGAAATCGGATCTAAACTGCCAATAGGATTTGAATGGAATAATACTAAATTGGTAAATTTTTTCTACGTCATCAAGCGACGGGAATAACTGCCTTCACCTGATGGGTTAAAAAGACAACTCTTTATTTTATGCAGGCAAATGTGTATAAATTGCGGAGACGGATCTGGTTATACAGGACTAGCACTAATTGAGACCCATGTTCAAGTAAATTTTGTACCCCGCTACTTGTTCTTATTGACACCGAATCCTTTGGATCCGTCAGTCAAGAACAAAGAGGGTCTAAAGATCAAGCTCTATCTTTGCTATTCGACTCATCTAGTTGTTGACTCCGTCGCTATTAATCGGCGGCTCCGCTGATCGCATTTATGATACAACACTGCAATACCTGCACACCGTTTATATTTTCAGATTCTATAAATATAAAATTAATTGTATTGAATTCCAGTTCCAGTAAACGAACTTTAAAGCTCACATAAATACAGCACGCAAAGCAATCATCAAAATAGGTCAAACCAGCCGCCGTCGCCGCTGGCGGTGACTTTACTTTCATACAATCCCGGCAACTCAACTTCACAAGCTTCTGGCAGCCTCGCTGATGCAATCTGGCCGGGTTCCGTATCGCACGGCTTGAGCTCACGAGACAAATGAATTAGAGTCGTATCCTTCAAATATTTTTCTTTATTCATTGAAGCGACAAGTAAGATGTTCACTTGATAGTAAATACGCTTTCTCATAACAAAGTAAAGCCAATTAAGATTGTACTCACAGCCACACATCGTACTCGTCGCATTGAGACATCAAATATTGATTCTCATTACAACAGTAATTTCAATAGCTAAAATCCCCTGAAACTTGAACACAGAAATGTTTGCACATTACTATTTGGCGATAGAAACAGGAGCTGCGGTGGTATCTGCAACATACTTAGAGTCTCCGGCAATATAGACTTAGAACCAGTAAAAAGTGTTGTTTATCCGGTAACGGAAACGTATCACCAGTAATGTTTAGTATCTAAATCCCCTTTATCTTAATTTGGTTTCTCAGCTTATGCAGTATTTATTTCTTTAACAAAAGAAAATTGTATTCCCTCAAGAATTTAACAAAGTGATTGTTTATTAAGAGCTAGAAGACGCTAAGCGACTTCGTTGAATGCAGCCTGCTAGTTAATTCAACAGAGACCTAAACACCGGTACGATGTTTGTCCAGCATTATCAAAGGAATAGAATTGATAAATTAAACAAATACAAGTTGCAATAAAAATCCTTTGTGAACTGGTTAGCAGATATATAAATGTAAAAGGGGCTACCCCTGTTCATCAATTTAAGCGCAATTTTCCACCTAACCTATTTTACGCGCAGAGCGGAGGTGTAGTTCAGATTATTAAGCAAGCTCATTTTCCGCATCAATACGCCGGCTCCGATACAATCTGCTGTATGGAGGCGATACTATCTACTACAATGGCCGTATTCCTAAAATTGACATAAACGGATAAGCCTAAGACTAAATCTACATCTACCTCCCATATTATTAGATTCTAACTCAACTTTGTGGAAATAAAAAAGAAAACTATATAAAGAACTCTCTCTTTAAGAACAGATTGTTTTCAACCGCTAGTGCATAAATGATGATAATTACATTCAGGTAAGGATGCTGTAAAATTTTTAGATTATTAAATTTATCATCTTTTATCAGTGATGGTGTCTTACCAAAAAGAATAAAAAGATATAGATATATATCCGTATAAGAAACCAAACTATTAAGGTGCTCTTTCAAACGAGATGGATATACAAGTAAATTATTATATATTTTCAAAGTTCTTAAATAACATAAAAATTGCAGGAACTTTTTACTGAACTTTATCTTTTTTCTTGGTGATTAGTTAGTAAACTCCTGAAGATTCTATCTGTTTAATTGACAAATTAGACACGATACTTGACATTTGATCGACGTTCATAATAAATTCATTATGAGCTGTGCCCGCCCAAGGTTGGATAAAGTTCAAATTAATACCGAAAGAAGAGGCAATTTACTTTCACTGAAAATAGACATTGGTGATTGAATAAAAATTATAGACAAGTAAAATTGACTTTGATTAATTAGTAATTAAACCTACTCGTATTTTTTTAAAGAGTTAAAAGGGCTTTTGGTTGGTAATATTCTATGACGAAGTAAAGGAGATATTCCAAACTAGCAGTTTCTTTTTGGCTTACTGTAATGTTTATCTTATATTTCATATTAATAAAACCAAAGACTGTTATCTAGACAAACTTATCAACGATGAAGTGTAAAAGCGGAGAAACTTAGACGTGGCTGAAAACGGTCCACAAGAACAAGACCTCGACGCACTATATACCGTACCGCAAACAATGTTTTTCTTTCCTAAGTAGAACAAAAAACTTCCGACCCCAAATTACTAGAAATAAAAAAAGAAAACTAATAATAGTTCTTAAGCTAATCTGAATAATTGTGGTTAATTTTAACAGTACATTTTGAATCACCGGTAGTAAGTTATTGATGTAGTATAAATCTGGTTGTTGAACTCCATTTAAGTAGATATTTTGTTTAAAATTGTACAGTTCGATAGACTTAATTTATTCTTCAAAAATACTAATGAAATTAATGAATATAGTAGAACATATCGACTAATACTAGTAATAAACAAGTAACACACCACCAGGTGAATGTCCTCGTTTGTTGAAAACCACAAATATTATTTAACATTTACACTAATATATGGTATAAATTTATTATAATATAACAGCAAGACAAATATTGCAAATTAATATAACGGTTAAAGTAAAAACTTAAGTTCTATGCATACCTCTAATCAATGAAGTGCAGACTCCGATCACCTGAAACATTGATTTATTATTTATATTTTAAGCAGAAGGATATAGAATCGGTTATCAAAAAGTGTGTCAACGTTATCAAATAATATTAAATATATTGCATTTTTTTTTTTTATTAAAAAGACAACATTCAATATATGGCAACACTGAACGAACTCACAAAATGTATTTCGGACAGAACGGCCACGAGTCATACGGGCACTTGCCGTAGAAGAGCGGGTCTTCCGTATTATTTAATAGAACTGTATTATATTCCGACTGTAATGGATATTATTTAAAGCTGGGAATGTAAAAGTAACGAACTATAATATTATTTATTGAATATGAACAGGAAACCGGTCTGAGAATACACGCTAATAGTTTAAAGGACTTAATAAATTGTAAATTAGTTAGAAATAACTTTATAATATATATTTTCAAAGGATATGTACTATAGTAAATGATAATAAATAATAACGTTTAATTGTGACAATATACACATATGTGTATGTACAGATTTTGTAATGGTAGATGGAAAGGTAGTATAAGTATTAATAAATGATGTAGATAAAAGTTTAAAAAGCCCTGAATTATAATATCAGTGAAAAGCAGAAAAAATATTATTTATTAAACAGAAGATACTTATTACAAACAGTGTTTAATAAACGTAAGTATAATCTTAAATATCTAATATTTGTCCAATTGGAGGATATTCCACAAGTGCTTTTTGGGTTACTTTTCAGCAGTTTTCTTTCTTTATTAACAACATTTTAGGTAACTGGTGATAAGTCTTTGTTGCTGAAGACCGTCTAGGTAGGTACCAGCGCAGCTCTTATTGCAGCCGATAAACTGCGTAAATATTATTGTGTTTCGGTTTGAAGTGAGTTCTAACTTGTAAAATAACTGGGTAACTAGATTTAACACCTGACGTCTAAAGGCTACGAGCGCTTTGTGGTGCTGTGTATACCATCTTACCTAGCGCCACGTTGCTATGAACAAGCGTATCATTTACTATAAGGTGAACACCATGTTCGTCTTATCGCATAAAAAAATCCAATGTTATCAATTTCGAAATACCCATAACTAATATAAGTCAAAAAGAAATATTTATTAACTGGCTATAAATTTTAATTCAATACAAAGAAATCTTCTCAAGCCATTTAAAATAAGTTATTTGCTATTTCATTGTCTTATGATAAACTTATTTAAAAAGGGATTTAAATATATTTTTAATGTTGTTGGCACAAGGAATACGAAAAATTTCAAAGAAAATAATTAAATTTGCGAATAGAAATATAGGGAACATAATAATAATTACTTTCTTTACACAGATCTGCAGATGACAGTACGAAATTAGAAAGCATTTTACAATTATTTCACGAAATCAAAATAAACTTTTGCTTAACTGTGGTAACTTTTTTAAAGAATAATCTCCACAAAAATCATTGACTACATCAAAAAAAATTAATAATTATACATTACAATATGAAAAAAAACATTACAGAGATTTAAAGCTTTTCTATGGGGTTCTTGGAGATATTCTTTAGACAAATGTATGATCGTAAAAATTTTAAAACAATAACCATAAAGTCCATACAATTAATAATTTTTGGAAAATTATTACTAACAACACCGTATCTTTAGTTACTGTTTAAATAACAAAAATACTAGGCAAATATATATGAGTAAAATAAAACCTAAACAGGTGTGTACTGATTATTTTTTTATATATAATTTCGAGAGCTTAGTATAACTCTTCTAAGAAAAATTTATCTGTCGTTACGAGGAACTGCTATAAAACCAATTGAAACTAGTTTTAAAAAACATGAATTTGAAAATTTTAATATAAAAAACTATTTTGTTGCACTAAGGGTTACTTTTTTAATTTTCGAGAAATCAAATCTCTAAAAACTAACGTCTTAGAAAAACTTATGTGTAGTCATATACAAAAACATTATATTATTTACCTATAGAATTGAGATACAGAATACTTGAGGATGATTGAACATCAAGAACTCACAATTTTGTATTTGTACGTAAGAAAATGTCTCATTTCAATGCAGATGAATAAATTTTTAATCATAATATCAATCTCCAACCAAAATGATGATGCTGATATCAACTCCAGTTGCAGTCCGATTTCCCTGCGGGCACACAGTACCGGGGAGGCGACTCGCTTTCCTGTGAAAGTTTTAACTGTAATTATAAGAAATGTTCCAACAATAGCTTCCAGGAATGCATTTTGATGAAGCAATTTTCTGGGTCAACTTTGAGTTAATTGCGGCTTAAAAGTTACACGGACGGTAACTCAGTTGTTTCAAACAACACAAACTGTTTAGGGGATATTTATGACAAGCATGCAAGTTAGACAACTGGATAATTCTCAATCATGGAATTATATTCAAATAACATGAAAATAAGTCTACAACATTGGGCTTTCTCTAATAAGGAACGTTTGCCCACCCCACTATCCAAAAGTGGATTGACAAATGCCTAGTGTCCTTAAAATTAGTTCGGAAAGTGTTTTTCTTGTCCGGGGGCCGAACAGCCTATAATTAGACTTCACTAACCGTGCTATTACCGCTTTCTGAATATACTTCAAATTATAAATTATCGGTTTTCTATGTTAAAGAAAATTAAGTTTTAATTAAAGATCCAACAAATGTTATAAAAGCGTCTAAAAATAAGCTCTATTTTAAAAAAAACCTGTCTTCCGCCTTCTACAAGATTGATGCTTATGCAGTTTTCAAAATTAAATTAATCATTAAATTTATTAAGGATCCAAATAATTTTAGTTTGAATATCTTAATGCGATAGGTTGGTTTATCAAGATTTTATTTATTAGAAAAGTTCTATACCTATACATATGACACGCCATGCTAGAAATATGGGTATATTGTATTGCGCATAATTTTACTGCATTTCTTAGTAGGGGAATGTGCGGGAGCTATAATGCAATGACTAAATGATGACTGGAAATAAGATAAGATTCCCATAATGAAAGAAGTACTAGGTTACTGTATATACAACATCCTTTTCATACATAGAAAAAAAAACAGACTAGAATGTTTTCATGGTATCTCAAATGACGAGCCAGAAACATGAAGAGTCAGATTTCGCTTTTCTAAACTCTGATTTTTGCGCAGAATCACATTCCAGACATCACATGAGCCGTCTTCTATATGACATGAGGTTACTGTCTCATGTTGTATATAAACGTACCCGCTTCATCACACACTAGTCGCAGCAGCAGAATTGTGTTCTTATTATCAATAAATAATTGCCGAGCTAATTTTTTATTCTTGTGACAAGACGAGCAAGGCGTTCACCTGATGGTAAGTGATAAGCTTCCTTATAACAATGCAGCACCAGATTGCGCTCGTCCGCTTGAGACCTAAGGAGTTGCATCTCGTTATCGCTGTATTTTCACAGGCATACACCACCTTTCACGGAACATAGTAATGTTTCCACCTTACTGTTTGCTACAATAGATACCTACCTAAACTGTCTCCGACAACAGAGACCTGCCACCAGTAAAATATAACTGTGTAGTATAGTTAAATTTTACGCAAAATAGTCGTCACCTTGAGACACGCCATGCTAGAAATATGGGTATATTGTACCGCGCATCATTTTACTGCATTTCTTAGTAGGGGAATGTGCATGAGCTATTTACAAATAGCTTTATGTATATGTTAGAACCGCAATGTTGCTATATTGTGTTAGTCGGCCCGGCTCCAGTAAACGCCAATATCACACAGAATGTTCTCCCCGAACACAAATT
>DWLS01005719.1:0-12398 GCA_018246255.1 Pachliopta kotzebuea | reverse complement strand
TCATTTGAGTGTTCCCCTCCACGGAAATCTTTAGTAAAAGGCGAAAGATTTATACGTTTTGAAGGGAAACCAGAGTACTATGTACCTGTTTGATAATCAACCAACAATTGACGTCCCCTTCACCTAATACTCGAGTACTGTTTATGGATGTTGATAAGGTATTGATTGAAACTTTGCTTGATTGTGGTTAACACTTGTGAACAACAAAACTTGCATGGCCAATTGATTTTGTATTAAACAGAGGATTAAATATGTGTGTTAAATTGTTAATTAAACGATATACAGTTTAATTACTTAAGCAATTTAGTTACTTTCAACTTTCTATGAGAATATTAACTAAAGTGGCGTCTTATTTTGCTATTAAACAGTGTACAAATATCACTTGGTAATAGTTTTATGTAATTAGTTAGAGAAAACAGATTTTCATGAGATGTCACGTTTTGTTAAAGCTTGCTGTTTTGACTGCGACAGGGTTTTAGAAATCGGCTTCTGTTTAATGTACTCTTATTATATTGTAAACCTGCTGCTGCTGTGACAGAAGCACTGTGTTCTGTCTTTAATACATAAGAGCTAAAATATTTTCAGTTCGTACACTTCAGTGTCTACGCACCCTTGATTACAGTGCCATATAATAAGTTTAATCAGTATTTCATTGTTATGAACTGAAGTATTGTTGAATAGAGGAATATCTGGCTCGTTTCGCCCCTCGTTGTTAACATTTAGGTGGGATTACCAAGCTGTCTTTAGAGTTAAATCATTAAAATTTCTCCCTATCTATGAAGGTTCTTGTAAAAACTAAAACAAAGATTGTAACGCACAAATAGTATAAATACGTCATCTACGATCGACGTAATTGTGGGAGGCGTACCAACTGCTGCCGAAACTTTCGCGGGGGGCTTAAATTAAACCCCCCGAAGGCCTTTTGGCTTTTTATATTCTGCTACATATTACTGAAGCTATTAAAACTTTTCATTGTTTTCTAACAAATACCCTTGAAAGGTATAAAGTACATAAGAGTAAACGATTCCTTTTTCATATAATTAGTTAATTATTTGATCTATGTAAATACTTTAAAATTAGAAATTCTTAATTTGAAATCCAAAATTTATGTATCGTATGTATTTTGTGCGATCAGATTAATTAATACAAGGCGTTTCTATTTTTTTCTTAGTACATTTCCCCGTTAAATAATATGTAAATCCCTAATATGATGTAATTATTTTAATAAGATACTTAAACATTTAAATTATAATATGATGCTATAGTAAATAACACCATTATGCCGAAAACCTTTCGTCTTGTGGTAATTAAATCTAGTGAAAACGAGTGTCGGCAAATAACCTCTGAAGGTTAATGCAAAATTCTTGTCTCCCACTTTTCGGACCGACATTATATAATGCTTAGATGGAAGTTAAAATTAAAATGCTTTAAAATTACAGTAAAATCAGTTTACAGGTTAAATGAGAATAGATATAGAAAATAGTAAAATAAAGAAACATCATTTCACTGAGAAGTACAAAAATTTGCTTATTTAAAGCATTTAACTCTTCATTTCTAAAAAATATTCGCATTTAGTTAATGTTTATGTCAAATAAAGATTTTTGAACCGAAATTTAGACATGTTTCTTTGCTATAATATTATACAATTATAAAAACAATTGGAAAAGTTTTTTTTAATATGTTTACAATATCTGAAACTGGGTTCACGTTTTAAAATAATTTGAGCAATATAAAAATACTTTAAAAGAATAGGATCTCTCTTATTTCTTCAATAAACATATCTATATCTATAACAAGTCATTTACAATATAAGCTATTTTCAATTTTACTACTGGATTTATAAATATTATTATACAAATTAATCCGAATTAAGAAATTTGCATTAAAAGTGAAGTAGTTAATACATTATAGCGAAGCCATGTGACGAGTAGTACTAAATAATAAGTGATACACCTCCCCAGGGTGGTTTCCGGCTACAGCCAAGAATAAAGTCTCTTTATCCCAAAACTCCCATAAAAAGAGGCGACCTCCAAACAGATACTCCCTATTGTTCTGTAAAAATAGCCGTTGTTTTGTAATAATCGAATCTAATCTATATTTGGAACGAAAGGCACCTGCTCAAGTTTTTACATTTTGTGTGAAATTTATTGATCTAGGTTAACTCATACGTTGCAGCAATATCGATATTTCATTAACTAAGTGTATAAGAGCTTTTTATTGGAACAGATAAACCTCCGATAAGAGCTAGTAGCTTAAGTGCAATAAACGATGGTATGACAATGACAGCTTTGTTTGAAATATCAAAATACACATAGTTAAAATAAGCAGGAAAAATATTTTTTTAGCGCATCTTAGTATAGTATTATTTTCTTCATAAGCTTTGATATTACATAAGTTTGCAATGTCAAGCAAACAACGCATTAAAATCTTGTTGCAAGAAGAAACTTGTGTAAAACTTTTCCGTGGTATTAACTTGCATTTACGTTTACTTAGACGTCTTCAGGTCCTGGTAGAGTAAAGTAGATAAAAGAAGTGTATATACATAGCCATCATCTCCGTAGATCATGAAGCTAAAACCATCAACAGATTTTGCGTATAAAAATCTTTTGCAGCAATTGAATTTTAGATATTAATTGATTCTTCTGTTAGCAAACAAGGAGGAAAGCCACAAAAATGTATATAGAGTAAGTAGTTAAGGAAGTGTAGGAGGTGATGAGTAAGAGAAGAGAAAAAGCGTAATGAAATATTGAAAAAGAATGATAGAGAACAGTAAAAATGAAGAAAGATGTACTGTACGGCAAGAAAAGAGTTTGAAAAGAAAAGAAAGGAAAAACAATGAAAGAATGTAAAATTCCTTGTCCGTCTTTGTGGAGAAAGGATTTATAAAAAAAAATCTTCTGTTTGCAGTACATTTGTCCAAGTTAAGTTAAGCAGTAGTGTGGGACTAGATATCCAAATCCGAATCTCAATTATTGATATAAAACTATACAGTATAGCCATGCGTACCAGCTGCAGCATCATTTAGTTTAAATTGATAATAAAATTGACGACGCGTATATTTTTTTAAACTCATATTCATTCGTATTCTAAAACGGAAAAAGATTTTATAGTTCATGAAGTACAATGATTTTTTAAAACGATTTTATGTTCTTTGATAAAATTTAATGTCTTATATATATCTTGATAGGAAAGTACAAAATTATAAATAATTTTTCTATATTTGCTAAAGATTTTTGTGCAAAGATTGCTTTGTTCGATTTGTTCATAAATTTTTATTAATGAAGCACATATAAAGAAATAACTAAATAGTAATTTTTACGATGTATTTTATAGCCTATTATTATATGGACTCATAAAATATTTACATTGTTCATATTAAGAGTATCATTTATTTTATGTGTTGACATTGGGTCATCCTCTAAGAATTTTGTTACTTAAAGATTTGTGTATATAATTTATGTACCTAAATGTATATAAAATATGAAGATTTTGGTGTACGAAGTTGTGATGCTTTCTTATTATTTCACAAGATGGAAGGCAAACATTCCCTGCGGGTACCGTTATTCTTGGGTATTATTTATTTTTCATGTTTTCAAAGAACCAAGGAACTGTTGTTGAGATATTTCGTTGTAAAATTGTCGTTACATGTACAAGAGCGAAATGGAAGTAAATTAATGAACTACGGAAATAGTAATTATTTTGTTTATTTTATGTACATATTATATAACAGATGAGCTAGTACAAAATTCTTGTAACGCTTTTCACGACTCCTCGTTTACGTAATAGCATTTCGGAAGGTTCGAAGGTTTTCTCTGCAGTCAATTAGAGCAATTGATACAATTTTCCTCTTCTTTGTTCGCAAGTATTCCTTTATCGGCATTTGATAGTAACCAGGCTTATTCTTATAGACAAAAGAAAACCTAATTGAAAAAGGTTATAGCAAGTCATTTATATTGTAATATTAAAAATAGACTTTTGTATCTCTGCTCTTTTGTAATATATTTTCATGTTTAATTTAAGCCAATATAAACTTCCATATTGTTTACCAAATCACTTATTGATAACGGGTATTATTTATTTTATAATTAATAAAAATAGTCATAAGATTGGTCTATTATCAGGTATTTACAAAATTAAGCTGACGATAATGTTAACTTGGTAACAATATCCATGACAAGTAAATCAGAGATTCATATTATTATTGAAAGGTACTTTTTTGGTTTACTCTTTGTTCAAGTGGATAAAATTGATGTCTTTAAAGAATTGCCTTTCATTAGCATAATTAGGAAAAGTTATACTTTTATATTTAACTGTTACGCAATATATTTACAAAAGGCTAAATTGTTTCTAATATTCTTATTGGTAATAATATAATTAAATAAACATATCTACTTTTAAATTTAACTCGGTTTCTAATTCCCTACTCTCTTCACAACACTAGATACTCAACGATATGGTATTATTTACTGCAAAGTATTTATCATAACGCATTTTGAATAACGTTTTCATTTACGTGCCTCGTTTATTTTCCTTAATTAATTTATTTTATTAAATATCGGATCAAACAAAATCCGCCATTTGGTATTAAGCTTTTTAATATAGATTTGTATAATCCTGCGTGGTCGTGATTGGACACGTAAATTCTGGAACAAATATTAGCTTTTAATTTTTCCTTTTGTATATATATATATTTATCTTGAATGTTTACTGTATATTCATATGTGGTGAAGGGTTGAGAATACATTCAGAACCCATTCACTCTCGGTGAGTTTTGTTATTAAAATAACTCGTATGTTAAGTTTACGCCTAATAACATAATCTATTTACTAATTTAGTATTCTGCTGAAATCGGTTAAACTGGTTCACAATAACGATCTACACGAATTTTGAAAATTAAGTCTTTGGCATTAACATCGCGTAAATATTCAAATGTATATTATATTATATTAGGTAATAAGACAAAATTTGTATTGGTTTTTATATACATTTATAGATATTAATATTAAAGTAATATCGTTTGCTGTTTTATCTTAGTCTTGCTATTTAAGCGATACGTTACGAAAAACTATGATACCTAAGTTATTACACATTACTTCTTAAGCACAACAGCGTAATACTTAAACGTGAATAATGTTCTTTCGCGAAGGAGAAGAATATAAGATATGTATATTATTTAAATGTCGGAGATGAAATAAGAAGTATTAAAAGTTTTTATTTATTCTGAATAAAGCGGCTGTGACTGTTTCGAACTAACAAAGGGATTAACATTGTTATAACTCCTGCGGGTCGTAATGAGATACCTTGTTACTCATTGTAATTGACCTCTGTTTAACTTCGTCCACAGTAGCGTTTTGAGGCATGACTTAATAATTTTTATAACCAGTCTCTAAAACAGGAATACGGTTAATGTTTCCGCACTATTTTGCTTCTGAAAAAGTGACTAGCATTTTATTCAGACCAGCTTCAAGTAAGATTTTCAATATACTATTTGAAAAGGAATTTTATGAAAAAAATATTTTTTATTCAGCAATAGTTACAGAATAAGGTATTTTTCAAATAAATATGTGGGTTTATCTGGATAAGTAAAGTGATTAGCAATAAACATTCAATATAAACAATATCTTAATGTAAGCAAACAACAAAGGAAATTTAAGCTTTAATACGCTTTTATGGTTATATCTTTGCGTAAACGTAAGCTTAGAGAGCTATGCCAGACAATGTGTTCATGTACAATATCTGTTTGTGTAAAGAAATATGTTATTAACTCTTAATCGTTTACACAGTGGATCTACATAAAGTTACAAAATAAATCAAATGAATTTGATCAAATTAATCAATTCCGTTGAACTATTACTGTAACTAGTTTCATTATCAATGTGTGAAATGTTGAATATTTTTTTAACAATTTAAGTTCTCACTAATGGTTATAGTTATTATAGTCATCATTTAAATATATTGACATTTACTTCTAAACATAAAATAAATTTCTGGAGCAGCAGGTCCCTATTCTTGTGCCAGTAGGTAGTTGCTATTTAGAAATTACACAATAGGTTTCCTATTTTCATCTATTTATCTTCATTGGTCCCTTAACCATCCAGAGTATGTTTTTATAAAGGAGTTTGGTATTTTGGCTAAATTAAGTTGGTTCAATAGGCCAAAACGATTTTTAGACAGAGGCAAATTATTATAAGGCGTAGTGGGGACGACAGTAAACAGTTTGAAATGTTGATGATGAAATTTTATCTTTGCTAAAATAACAGAGCAACTTTTGCATATTCTCATGAATCACTCAATTACAACTTTTACTCAATTGATCATTTAAATATATGACACGTAACAGCATCTCGTGCTCTGATTTGAAACTGGGCATTTACATACGAACCTTCCTTGCCTGTATATGAACCTTGGATTAATATATATTTTTTAAATTCCTATATAGGTTTTAAAACACCTAATGATTAATGGCTACAGCTTCATTCAATATTCACGGGAGAATGAGATAAAGTTTCATCCTTTGTTGAATAAAATTGGAGCTCCAGCGTGACAGGCTGCAATTAAGTAATGTTGAATTATCGTGACGCAAACACTTCTATATTCTATTAAGTTATTTCACCCCACCGGACTAATTGCAGCGTTTGTTTTAATACCATTTTCTATCTGTAAGTTTTACATATTTACCGTGTAATTTTTATACTTAGTGTCTAATGCTTCGTTTAAAACAGTTATAGAGTTCTAATGCTTTTGTACAGAGAAAAATTTTTGATTGAGTCGAGAATCCTAAATTTTATCATTCTTTATGTGGAATGAAAAACAATTTTTGTTTCTGTTTGTTAAAAAGTAATATTAATTTTTTTTATGTAACTTAATTGTTTTCACCTCATTATCTGTATAGCTTTGTCACTGTTATAAGCATTTAAACAGATCATAATTTGTAATCCTTTATTTATTCCCCCAAACTTATGTATGTATATCTTCTTAGAGTACCACTCGCGCAGCTTAAAAGTTCAACTCAGGGTCTATCTGTTTTGATGATTTTTATTCGGTATTTTCTTTCCCACAACTACTTTTTGTCAACCGATTTGCCTTTTGTTAAAAGTCATATTAGTTTAATTAATACATATTCAAATAAACTTGTTTATTTCACCCACTTTTCTTTAAGATTTAATCGTTAGTAACTTTTAGCTATCTGTCATAGCTATACTAGCTTTTGTACGTTATATTATCAATTTGTTCAAAACTCACATGTGTACAAAAAAGTATAGTTTAGTGTTTAAATATGTAGGAGTTGTAATAAGTATACCCATATAAATGAATTTATGTTACAATAACTTCAAACCATCAATCTTTGTTCAGTGTAACCCACACAAAATGTGCCACGGCCCTTTGACTTTCCGAAATATTATTTACTGCTATACTCAAGTTTAGGTACTAAGAGATTTATCTAATTATTTGTTCAACAACGTCGTAAACTTGCCTAAACGTTCATTAGATTGACAGCATTGAGACCTTAGAAATATTTGATATTTTTTGAAAATGTAAATTCTGTTTTTCGTGTCCAAGATGTACTTGTAATTTTATTATTGGCAGTAACAAGTTAGCGAAGTAAACAGGAAATAGATGAAAAAATAACATTTTAGGAGACACACTTTTTATTCTTTTCATTACGAACGTTTTTTTCAGGTAATCTAAATCATTAATGGCGTGAGTACTAAAAATTTGTGAGACCGTAATTATATTAATTAAAGTAATGTAGTAATGAAAGGTATAATTATATATCTTTTATTTCATGATTATATCGGTATGAACGTTTTGAATATAACTTTAGTGTTTTTTCTGTTTAATTTTCAGCGACGAAATTGTAGAAAATTATACGTAATTATTATAAAAAAAACTTTATGATATAAAAGTTTTAGACATTTTTAACCAACACTTTTACTAAATTATAATCTCTCATTAACCTCTTTGTTATATTCTTGAGGTATTAGGTGCGGGTAAGAAAATACTCTTTGCTTTCTGTAGTCGTCAGAAATGTAAAATAAAAAAAACCAAATAGTTGTAGTTAAATGGCTGTGGCTGGTGAGTTAATTAAATTACGAATATTATTATAATTCTTTATTATATGTACTGTTTAAATTCTTAACAATATCTATATGATATTTTTCTTTAATTGTTGTTTTAAAAGTATAGTTTTCTGTTAACGTGTAAAAATTGTTTAGAACGAACATTATTGATTTTACTCGGTTAAGTTTTATTTAATTACTTAGTAAAGAAATTGTAATATTTTCATTTTAAATGATGGTGTTATAAACTTCTTATTAAAGTAATTAATGAAAGCTTTGAAGGACGATAAACCCCTGTCATTTATAAAAAGGTATATATCACAAAGTACAATAGACATGTGAATATTGCAGTGGACAGTACTACCTTTAAAATATTATTAACTTCATGTAAATTATAAATTCCATTTCGTACGCCGCTTTTTAATTCAATCTACATATTGATTGGATGGTTGGCCGTAGCGCCCAATTATATCTATTCTTTTCGTGCACTGGTTCCATCCTATGAAAAATGTTAGTCGGAAAAAAAATTATATGTCTAAAGCTATCTATAGTCGGACATTACGACCCTAATGTATAGCGTAACATAAAATTTCTTTTTTATGACTTCAGTCATCAATCTTAAATCGCTTTAGTAACTTGCGAATGACAAATTGCAAAGGCCATAAGCTTTATAGACATGTAATATAATCCGTCAGGAAAAATTAAATATCAAACTACAAAAAAACCTTTAGTGGAGAAATTTTTATCGTATACTGAAAACTCTATACTATAAACATAATGTTTTGTTACTAAAGTCTATACTATAGCGTTTATATACATCCTAAAAATAGTCCCTGTATAGGTTTTTGTTAAACTAGTCTTATACACGTGTTCATTATTTTAAAAAGGTTTTGCAGGAATTAAAATTGATAAACACTTATCATCTGATTATGAAAATATAGTCTATAAGTAACTATATAGGCCCATACCTTTAATACGACGAAGTTACAAATGTAGTATAACCAAAAGGTATGCTAATATATTTGTTAAAGAAATATCAGCATGTAAATAAGTTGTTTAAATGAGACTATACATTTCTAGAAATGAATGGGTCTCAATTAAACGACGGAGTACATATGTAAACATATACAGAGAGATATATAGAAATATACATTAGGTTTGCACGTTAAACAAGGTGTGGCCAGAGGTGTGTAACCCGATAGTATGTTCATTAAGGCTGATTACAAAACGTTCCGCAGCGAAACTGAAAATGTTGACATTGTTTGAAGTAATCTATATATTCACACAGAATGAAATTCTACAGAATATCATTGCTAAATTTATTATTCTATAATGTTTAGACTAATTGCTTGTATTATATGTTTATTGTGGTGATACTTGTCTTTAGTATGTAGTCCATAAGTTCGCAATATTAGTTACTATAGTTTTGTCGATTGTGGAGCTATATTAACTGATAGTATCTTTACCCGGCGACTGTCTAGGTGGTTATCATCGCAGCACTTGTTTCTACCGCCAAATAGTTATGTGCAAACATTAGTGTGGTTTTGTTTGACTAATGCGATAGGAGTTGCGCTGGTATCTACTTAGTTGGTCTCCGTCAACAGAGACCTACCAACAGAAGGTTTTTAAAATAATTTCCAAAATAATCATCGGAGTAATAGATACATGTGTGTGGGTAAGTAATACTAAGTTAGGAGTGGACGTATGACATGTAACGATTGTACATAATCGTATTACAGCTAAAAGCATTCGCATGTATTTGCTCTCTTGGCATAAACGTGTGCTCATGGGGACCTTGTGAATATTTTATAATTAGTTTTAGTACATTACTAAACACAACAAAGTCGTGGTGGTTCAGTTTTTTAGGAGGTCGCACATACTACACATCCCTAAGAAGCGTGTGTTTGATCTTCACTGAGCTTGAAATAAAACATTGCTTGTAAGTCGACATGTTCCAAAGGCACATTTCGTGGACAGTCGAATTGAGGGAAAAGGCTTTGAGTCCTGAAAAAAGAAATATTAAGACTGTTTATAAATAGTCGCATGTCTTTCCAATTTTCTATTAACTTTTGTGGTCCGAAACAGAATTATTGCATATACTACTATACATCTTACTTGTCATTGATTTTCGTTCACGGTCATCTAAATCTTTTTGCGCATTTTTCCTGTCAACAAGCAGGAGTGGTAAAACTTTTCTGTGATCACATGTAAAGACAAACAAATATATAATAAGTACCGTTTCTGTCTTAAAAAGGCAGTAATAGGAAATGAATCTATCTGCTTGTTCCAAAAACTACAGAAAGTCTTTTGATTTCGTTTAATTTATTATTGAAGAAGTCAAAAAAATAACCAACGTAATATATGTATGTATTTAAACATAAGTTTAATTTCTTTGAGGGGGATTATTCGTATTAATTCATATCCGTTTGATGAAAGAACTTTTGTAATGGTGATCGTACTTTTTATCTGTTCGTAAAAATGTTTCCTTTTGCGATAATAACTTAGATTGCTTATTTTAGTAATCTCCGTGGTATTTGATAATGATTTTCATTATAGAACTATAATAGAAGTATTAATTTAATAAATATTTCGTTTATGTATCAATTTCTTGAAAGGGTATTTTTTTATAGATGTATAAAAGTTGTATAAGAAAATATATTTATGCAAAACGGTCCCTCATTTATGTTTATCTATTGGCTAAGTTAGTTTCACTATTATGTGTATTCTTACTCAAAAGAGAGTGTATGTAAGTAAAGCCTGTTATCTGATAAAAATTATTAAAATAGTACTATTTTACTGTAGTATTTGTACTCTACCGAGAGTAAAGATATTGTAAGTAGTTTTTGGAATTGAATATTTCTCAACATGAATATATAAAAAAGCTACGAAGCCATATTAAACAGCTTTATAAAAAGAATAGCAAGGAGATTATGGTTTTTAAAATTAAATAAAGAAATATCTGTTGGCAATGATTATTATGGGGAATCAAAAGCTGATATTAAGCATGTCAAGTACACGTGTTTTTCCACATAAAGGAAACAGAAATATCAACATTTTCTTTCAGCGAAATAATTTATCTGCGACTTTGCACGTTATTATGAAAATTATCTCATCACATTATAATTAAAATTTCATACAGCGGGTATTCTTTAGGCCCGTATACGGGATACGTTCACAATTTTTTAACCCGTAATTATGAAAATAAGGTATATTACTGAGGTAATGAGCCATTAGTATATATGTATCTACGTATGTAATAACCCAAACGATATATAATGAATATGTAAACGTTGATGGTTTAATTATTAGTTAAATTAAAAGATTTTTTTTAAATTACGGGAATGAAAACGAATTTTAGTCACTTTAAGATCCTTAAATAAGATTTAATTTTATTTTATTATAGTTCCCTGTTTTTAAAATTAGATACTTTTTGTTTTCGACAATAAAATATTTTCGTGTATAAAAGTTGATGTTTTCTTAGAAACTAGTCGATCAGTGAATACAATTAGAGTTTTTTTATTAATTCTGAGGAAAATTTGGAACAAAAGTGACAAATAACACGATGAACTTTATGAACAAAATAACAGTGACAGCTGTTTAACTACCATACCCTTTTGTGGAAGCAGTTATTGGTTTGCTTAACGTAAACTGTTCTTATTAATGTTTTTAAAATACGATAGTACTAAAAATATAATGGGAGTAAGTTGTTTTACGTTGACTTTTTTGTTGCGCAATTGATCCGAGTTATCGCTGTTGAAACATCTCCTGACCTCAGTTTGTCGTTCAGATTTACACAGATAAATTTAAACCTTTTGAAATGAAATAAAACCAAAGATCTTAGATTTGTTAGCGAGAAAACCGAGATAATATATTCTGGGTTCTCTTTCCAACGTTTTCTATAAGATATTAAAAAAAGGATTTAAGAACATTATACTCTTTATTATAAGAGAAAACTTTTAAGAAGTAAACATAAATCTGTAAACAACAGCATCTTCAATATCAACGATTAAAATTATACAAGCAAAAGTACCTTGTCAATAACATAAAACTCAAGTTTCCTAGATATAATTAACAAGTCTAAAATCATATTTTTCTGTATTTTTAACCTTAACACTATTTTTATTAAAAATTTACAGCTCCTTATTTACTAGTGATAGCTCTCTTTTGCCCGACAACATCTAGATAATTACCGCTGCAGCTTTTATGGGGCTGACAAACAGTATTGAGCAAACATTGCTTTGTTCCGGTTTGAATGGTGTTGTAACTGATGAACCTAAAACAGGCCAAACTGATCTTTATTGATTTTTCATTTGAAAAAGAGATAAAACGTGCTAGACA
>DWLS01005718.1:0-12399 GCA_018246255.1 Pachliopta kotzebuea | reverse complement strand
CGCTCGAAGTGGGCCTTGAAGGCCCACCTCCCGTCTAGGTTGAGACCCAGATACCTCATCTGGGTCCCAACCGGGAAATCACGGGACCCAAGCCAACCTCACCTGCTCGTGGGGCATCCTGCTAATCAGCAAACGAGACTCTGACTTCTTACCAACCCACATAGGGCCAGCGTGGTAGGAGACGGCCCAAATCCTCCCTCTTTTGAGGGAGACCAATGCCCAGCATGGAACATCTGCCAGCTGATGATATCAAATTTAAAAAATGCTTAAGTAATTTCACTTGTTGATTCAAACCAGAACACAGTAATGTGTACATCAATTTGACAAGAGAGATCTACAAATAATATTTCTTACGATACTACCACACTATTAGTAACACACTAGTGTATTTCTATCTTTACTATCGAAGCTTTTAGCACCGCACGCATATGATTTACTGTTACCAGCTATGGTCGGTGATATCGCTTAAAAAACTTTCAAGACACGCTTTGAACACCCAAAACGAGTATTTACGACTATCACACACACAACAACTATAATCACCAAACAGAACAGTTACTTAAGCGGATTCTTTGTTTTGTTAACGATTAAATCTTTTTAAAACCTTACCGGACTTTTAACAGGTTCATGAATATGTATCGTATAACAGTAAGGTGTGCACCATAAATTGCGTAGAATCTAATCCAGTAACTATATTCTGTAGTGAATCATATTACCTCTTACTTCTGAGATAGAGGGGTGTGAGAAGTCCCACATAACAACTCACTGGACCCAAGCAAACCTCATCTGCTCGTGGTGCACCCTGCTAATCTACAAGACTCTAGTTCCTCGCCAACCAACAGTGAACATAAATCGTCTGATGATGGTGACTGAGATAGCTAATTTAAATCTTTCATTGATAGTATATAATCTGCAATCGGAACTGTTTGTGTTGGTTCCATATCTTCACTAACCTTCTAATAAAATATTAATCCAAACATATCAGATTCAAAATTTTAAATTAGGCTTTCATAATATCAAGTGATACGCTAAAAAGTTGAGCAATATTGTGACATTTTAGAACCGGTTAGCTGAGGATGACTTCCTTGCTTTGGAATGTGAAATATCTAGGTATTACCGATCACATTTGAACAAACTGGCAACCTTTGTCTTCTTATTGCTAAGACCCACGACTCTCAAATCCTCTTCCAACAGGAAACTCAAGACGACTTTATTTACCACACTGGCCAATTGAGGGGTTTACGGATGTTGCTTATCATATACATGATACAAAAGACTGTTCATCGAACATGTCGATTTTGGCAATTCTCCGAATTCACCCTTTCTACTAAAAATACTTCTGCCGAGAGACAGAACTGAAACAGTTACTTTACACGCTATACTCGTAAAACAGCAATTTCGTTATGAACTTAATTACATAACTATCAAATATAGGTTAACAAAATATTTGATAGCTTTTAACATTATTTTTTTGCTTTGTTGCAGATGTGACTTAAACCCACGATGGCAGCCACGGACGGCCAAGTAGTGGTAGCAGCATCCCGCTGGTCCGATGAAGGCCACTATTTAAGAGAATTCGTCGGAAAAAATCGTCTGCCGAATGTGTCCAAGATTATCAAAGGGCAGTATGGAGGTCTCGGCGTACCGACGTTACCCAGTCCCGGACTACAGAGCACGGCTTTACTGGTTTCCGCCGGAAAAAGAAAAAAGATTATCGCTCAAGCTATTAAATTAAAAGAAGGCAGGCGAATGGTCAGTGTGGGGCCTAGACTTGCTATACCAGAAACTTACAAAGGCTACTTTGAGTTGCTCAGTGAAGAAGGAAGAGCTGTAAGATGCATCGAATCTGTCGGAGAACTGGCAAGGAGGAAACTAGAAGATGGATGCTTAGTAAGAGAGCCTGTAAGAGTGATATGTGCAAAGATAGATCTAGACGGTAACGTAACTGCTGACGGTGCGAGAAACCTTCCAGCGGGTGAGGTAATCATGCCGAGAG
Source organism: Pachliopta kotzebuea (assembly GCA_018246255.1). Lineage (NCBI taxonomy): Eukaryota > Metazoa > Arthropoda > Insecta > Lepidoptera > Papilionidae > Pachliopta > Pachliopta kotzebuea. The sequence continues at coordinate 10,403 of DWLS01005718.1, read as the reverse complement.
GAGAAACATTTTTAGGGAAAAGCAAATATTTGAAATGCACCGACTCTAAAGGCGATTTGATACTGTTGAGTATCGATCAGAGAGGAAAATTCTCTGCTGTGGCCAAAGAGGAAAACATAAGTGGTGTACATACAGCGAAAACTCTGCTAACTAAACGACTACCAATAACAGTGAGACTTGTGCACGGAACAGCTCCGAGAGGGTTGAAGAGTGCTAGTCACTTTGTACCAGAACTACGACTTTTATCTTTTTTCGAAGAAGATCACGTGTTTGCGTTGCCTTTACAAAAGGAAGGAAACGCGTTAATTGCATTACCTCTTGCAGCGCCTTTAAAAATGTTAAGATGCAAAAACGAGGAGCAAATTAAAAACTTTATGGAGTTCTCAAGATTGGTTGAAAAATGCAACCGTTTGCTTGTAGAAGTCGTCGACCGAATTCACGTGTTGGATGGAAAATTGGGTGATCCGAAAAGGCTGTTAAACGCTCCCCTGCATGCGCCGCCGCTCATAAAAACTGGTTACTTTTTAAGACGAAGTATGTCTTCAGATACAGCCAACCACCATAAGCATATATCGCGTCATAACCACATATACAGCAGCCATAGAGACGAAAATAGCATTCCCGATGAATACGATGAAATCGATCAAATATATGACTATGTGAGAGGATTTGCGCCGCTCCCAAAAAACATAAAAGCATCCTATTCCAACGAGCCAACGCGTCACGAATCCGCGCCAGCGTCGCCAGCCGCAACACCCATCCATATGCCGCTTATTACAGAAATAAAACCAGAACCACCGCCAATCGAAACTATACCAACAAAGAAACCACTCAACATCCAAAAAGCAGAGAAACGCACACGTAAAACAGCTGTTACTCCTAAAGAAACTCCCATAACTGTTTACAAAGAAAAATGCTCGGTCGCACCATCTCCCAACAACCTTCCTAAACTGTATATTAAAAACAGCGTTAGTAACAACAAAAGCAGAATGGTCTTCAGTCAGAAAAGTCATTCCCCAACTAAGGAGACCCCTAGTCCTGTTACTAGTCCAATACGGCCATTAACTAAAGGCGATTCTCCCATCTTCAATATTAGATACAAAAGTCTCTCAAATATACACCAAGCAATGGAACTAGACGGTACTTTAGACTCGAGTCATTCAGGTGGTAGAACTTCAGGGGATTCGGGAAATGGGCCCAAGCTGCCAGAAAAGCGATGTAGAAAACTAAGTAGACCTAAGTCCTTAACCAATCTTGTATGGGAGCTCAAAGGATGCCCGGTCGAAGCAAACGATAAACCAAAATCTAGAAATAAAAACGAAAGCTACAAAAAGATTGGGAACAAACTGTCTCTTGGAGCGCAGAAGAGGGTGCCGACGTTGTATCTTTAATAATTCTGGTAAGTGGCTTAATTGATCTTAAACAAAGTACAGCAAATTATAGCTGTATATTTATTAGCCTAAGTTCTGCTTGTTCGTAGAAATTAACTTGTAAGTTTTATGAATAACCAACAATGAGTTATTTCTTATCTAATTGCACCGATCAAACTACAACATGTGGCCCTGAAATCGATCCCTAGTCTCCTCTCGCAAAAATTCACCAAAACGTTTCAGATCGTACTACTTCTTAATTAGAGTGACTTTAGTTGTTTGATTTATTTTTTTCTGATAGATTTGTTCTTGGCACAATAGCGTGTATAATTTATTTTGATCACTTCATTCTGAGGCTGCTTTTACTTTTCGTTACAATGTCTTCGGCGTGCCGCTGGCCCCGTCCGCCTGAATGGTCGGCGACGTCGCTGGCATTTCGCATTTTGTTTGGTTCGCAGACGCCGCTTACGGTCGTGATATGTCATGTATGAGGTATTCGTTGCTTAGGAAATATTCAATATTCAATTGCATTAAACGTGTTCATTATTTTTAGTCAACTAACAACGCTTACATGGCAGTGAGTTATTAATATAAAAATTATAGTAATTATTCAAAAGAAACGACAGAACATTGACCTGGTAATAAATAATACGCAATCCTGTTGTAATGCTCGTTAGTGTGATATACATTGCATAACGTTATATTTTAACTCATCAGTTCGTAACCTAATATTTTAAATCTTAATTCGTCAGTAATTTCTCCAAGTATAATTCCATTACAACTGCAACACACTACTTTTTTGCAAATCATAATTTATGGTCAAAATAGACTCTGTGGACATGTGTCTAGATTGTGTCCGGCATCAATGATACCAATAAACATTTTATGTAGTAAGTACTGGTTGACGTATCATTTACCATCTAGTGGACGTTCAGTTCGTGTCCTCGCTTCGTTATAAAAAAAAAGCCACGTTATCGAATTATATATTGACATTGAACGCAATTACCGTCGACTGACTGAAATAGCTTTCATTTAATAATGTTACGGCGGAACACTGCAAAGGCGATGAAGAATTAATGAATACGGTTCATTATCCCGGTGATTACCATTCCCTGTGTCTTGGTAAAAGCGTTGCAGCAAGGTCTAGGTGTAATTTGCATGTCTAATTATCTAAAGCCTTCGGGGCTAACACATTAAATATTTAGAATTATTCGTGATGAGCGCGAAAGTGTAATTAAAAACACATTTATTTTAGGTTTTAGCAGCAAGGTGGTAAATGTATAGGCGACATGTGATGGTGAGTTCCCGTTTCCACTAGGTGGGTTTAGGTACCTTTGTTACACTACAGAAACTGACGAGTGGACACCAACACAGTGTCTATTTCCATCTCAAAGCAGTAATATGGAAGCATTACTATTTTCTGGTGTAAAAGGAATTAGTTATGTTAATCAGTTTTATCATCTTACTGTCTCAAGGTTTAAAGTGAGGCGTTGTGTAAACTGCAATATTATTTAATATAACATCCAAAATATAACCATCGTGATGTTGTTTAACTACTCCAACTTTCTATTATTAATAAATCTACCATTAACCAGCATTTGAAATTCCTGTTCATATCGTTTGTTATCTCATACATCATAAATGAGATTCAATTTATATTTTCTATCAGCTTCCTTCTTACCTGCTTAACTTGATATCTTCATGTTTGGGAGATTGATTAGAATATCCTTAACGACACTCTACCAAGGAATATTTTAAGAGAACGGACAACACTTTAGTAGTAGGTTACAATCTAGAAATTCATCTTACAATCCAGGTGGATTAGTCTACGTAGCTAGTAGGTCTTTTTTGCCGGAGACTGTCTAGGTACCACCGCAGCTCCTATTACAGCCGGCAAATAGTAATGTGCAAACATTACTGTGTTCCGATTTGAAGGGTTGAGGTATGCTAGTGAAATTACTGTGGTAATGAAACTCAACACGTTACATCTCCATGAGAGCAATGTCGTGCATACCATATACCATATTAACCAGCGCCACGTTGTTATGAGCAAGCGTATTACTTACCATCAAGTGAACCCCTTGCCGGTCTCATCGCCTAGTAGAATAAAAAGAAACCTATACGGTGTGATAAGAGACCTAATGCCAACTGATGGGACAGTAAGATCCTCTCATGAAGTCTAAGTACTTATACATAATATTTAAAAACACCGTAAAGGTATGCCGACGAGGTTAATGCCATGGTTGTCTCGTCGAATAAAAAAATATGTATAACTGTTGCCGAGGAAACTTAATCCAATTGTAGATTGATGTATGATGATGATGATGAAATTCATTAATAAAACCATTACGTATTACTACAGTAATATTCACAACACGGCAACATCTGATATGGAGGCATCCGTGAGTCATGTCCTGTTTTATAAACGCGCAGTACTCGCACAGCGCGGATGCTTCGCGGAAAACCTTTTACACAATTATTTCAGCTTTACACCTGGTAGTTCCACTTCCATGGCGTGCTGACACTCCTCAGGGACAACGATAATTCATTTTCCTCATATTTACATGGATTTATATATTTATTTATTCAAATTTTATACACACCCAGCTTTAGCGAGAATGCTGTTAGGGCATTAAGTCTTTATGGCATACTTTTAATATACAGTAAAAAAAATATGTATATTTAAGTAAGTATACCATATGTTCACCCATCTCAGCAATTCCCACCTTTTTTTTGTTGACTTGCAGAGAATGCCATAGGCATTAAGTCCGCCTGCTGGACACTAATTTTAGGTGTATCAATAAATTAGCAATTTCTTTCCACTACTTTACTGGTGGTAGGTTTTCGTTGCGGGAAACCGTCATGATACCACCGCAGCTCCTATTTCTACCCCCAAATAGTAATATGCAAACATTACTGTGTTCCGGTTTGAAGGGTACACTAGCAAAATTACTGGGGTAACAAGACTTAAAATAATCTCAAACCGTCGAACACAATGTGGTGCTGTGTATACGATCTTCACCAACGTCACTTGATTATGGGCAGGCGTAACACTTACCACCAGATGAACGCCAGTGATCGTTACAGCTTTACGAAGAGAGCTATCACGACGTGTTAAATACGTAAAATCCACCTTTTTGTAGCATTGGTTAAAGCGGTCGTGCACGATTCCATAATATATCTCATTATAATAGCAATTTGCGTCGGATACTAATTGCGGGGCGGCCGTGGTGACTGCTGCGCGGGTGGGTGCGCCTCGCCCCCACCACACGCCTGCTGCACCACGCCTCGCCTGTACACCGATATTAACATCAGCATTATTACCTTTTAATATGATTTGTAATTTCAATCGCTAAAATAGCTCCTTTATACATATAAAAATAAGCTTTGAACTCCTCGAAGCGACAGGTTGAGCATGTTTACCAGGTAAGCGATGAGCCTGCCCAAGAGTTAAATAAATTGCACGGAAAGAGAGAAAACTGGATACAGGAAAATCTAAGAGGAATGAAATAGGTGAAGAAAGAAAGCAGAAATTTAAAAATGTAGTGTTAGGAATGTAAAAGAAACTAAAAGAAAAAGAGAGAAAGCAAAAAGGAATGTAAAATTCCCTGTTCCAGTATACGAGGAAACAGTTTAAGATTAAAAGAAAAGTCAAATAAAGCAACCTAGGTAAGAAAATATATAAATAAAATAAGAAATATTGAAAACAATATAGAAATAAGGAAATAAATAAAAATAAATTAAGGAACCTAGTCCGAAAATTAGGTCTGGACCTCCGGAGTACCCCCTTTAGCCTTAATCCGCTGAACCTGCTTATAGCAATGTTGTACTAAAAGAGATAAATACTGCACCACATTCTGATAATTGTCATCTCGTTACCCCAGTAATTTTACTAACTTACAATGGCCTTAGATCCGGAGTCTAGCAATATTTTACAGGTCTCTGTTGCCGGAGACCGTCTAGATACCACCGCAGCTCCTATTGCAGCTGACAAATGGTACTGTACGAACAATTCTGTGTTCCGGTTTGAAAGTGATAGTAAAATTACTAGGGTAACGAGATTTGATAACTAACTTCCCAAGGCAACGAGCGCAATGTGCTGTATACTATCTTAACCAACGCTGCGTTGTGAAGGGCAAGCGTATCACTTAACACCAGGTTAACGCTTTGCGCCTCACTACTTTGAATAAAAAGAAATTACATTACTGTTTGAGGACAGGAATAGGAGCTGCGGTGGTACCGAGACGATCTTCAGCAAATGAGTCAAGTAGATTTTTTATATATGGTTAAGCTTTGTGTAATATTATTAAAAAAATAATTGCAGTAATTAGAGGTTTAAGTGACTATCCAGTACAATCCTAGTCTGCCACTGCTACTAGGTGGCAGCCACATTGCACATCACTCTATCTCTATTCGACGTGAAATCTTAAATCTAGAGATCTCGCATCACAAAAAGCCGGCGATCAAGTTTTTTGCCCGTGTCCAGTTCGGCGCGTTGTCCGAACGTCTATAAATAATCTCTGAATTATGTATAGATCAGGCTCTCTCACAATTATGGCGGGACTGTGCTGTGAGAGAGAAAAAACGTAAAAAAAAATTATGAAGGCAAGCGCGAAATACAATAACGTTTAATTGAATATGTAAGAGCGGATGCAAAAAGGTTACGAACAAAAACAAATTTATCGCCCGCGCGAAGGTAACAGGGTTTGGAGTATCCAGCCTTTGTAATGCAGGGATATAATCAACCGCACTGTTTGTTTATTTATTTATATAAGTAACAACAAATAGAAAGGAATTAAGTTAAATTGTAAAATAGTGAAACTGCAAAAAACAAACAAAAATTGTAAATAGAATAAGCGATGGAAATGTGGGAGGCGATGCGTAAAAGAAAAGGAGATAGAAGTGTTGTAAAGAGGAGAAGTCATGGGAATGAAAGAGGAAAGAGAAACCGTAAATAGTAATAAGCAAAAAGAATAAAGTAAAAGCAAAATAAAATCCATGTCGCACTTTGCGGAAGAACAAGTTAAAAAAATTGCAAACAAATAGAAGTCTAAATCGTAAGCAAAAGTTGGAGAAATAGCTATAGACAAAAATGTAAAACAAGAAGAAAAAGTCGGGAAAAGTAACAGAGTAGTGACGGAAGTGTGGGAGGCGACGTGTAAGAATAGAGGAGTAACAGACCATTGTAAATGCATGACAGACGAGAGTATAAATAAAGAAAAAATAATGAATAGTAAGGCTAAGCAAGAAAAGAAGAAGGAAAATAATAAAGAATCTAATATAAAATTTCCTGTCCCTCTTTGACGATGAATATAACACAAAAAAACTTATACAATGTATAGTTTTTAAAACAAACTAACAAGATAATAAATAATTCTTAAAGTTACCTAAATTAGTATTGACAAATATAACAAAAATTGTTATATCGTAGATGTTCTGGTTGTTGCTTATAATTGAAAACCATAGATGGATCCATGGACATAGGCCTCCTCATAATGGAGTTGGGCCATCTCCCACAACGCTGACCCAATGTTGGTTGGTGAGGAACGGAGTCCGTCTTTTTCTTCTTTATTGGACGAAGTGACGAGACGAGCAAGGAGTTCACCAGCTAAATTATACGCTCACCTATAACATGGCTTTGGTTGAATGGTATTCACTACACCACATTGCGCACGACGCTTTGAGACATAAGATTTTAATTCTCGTTACCCCAGTAATTTCACTAGTATACAGCACTCTTCAAACCGGAATACAATGTCTACAAAGTACTATTTGCCGCTAGAGATAGGAACGGCGGTGGTACCTACCTAGACGATCAAAAATCCGGCAAAAGACCTACCAAAGTAAAAGCTTCGTTTGTTGATTAGTAGTGTGCACCACTAATATAATCAATAAGTATTCATTTTGTATGTTTCCTCTTAACGTCCTCTGAACCTTCAGTAAAGAGGTCATTTGTTGTCATAAGGGACATACAGTATACTGTATAGTAATAGCAATCTAAGGTGTTGCTGCTTATTAACTAGAATAATTACTTTCTCTGTTCTTTTGGAACATCTATGGGTTAATATCTTGAATTAATGTGTTCTATATGGTCAGGTACCAGGTGGTTTATGTTACAGCAGGTTTGGGGACCTCCGATATAAATGAACACACGTTGTTTACGATCCGATACCGCTGGTACACGCCATTGTGTAAATGTCGCATTGAACTTGAATTTTATTGTCTTTCTTTTGTGATCCGTTGTGTTCGTACCTTGACATTCATGCTTTACCAGGTAGCTCTGTGTTTATCTTTGTAGAAATTGGTCGTTTTTGTATCTATTTATCTGTATTTTAATAAATTTTTATTCTTTATTGTGTAACCTTATAATAAGGTATACAAAAGGCTGGCTTAAAGCCTACAGACATTCTCTACCAGTCAATAGTGATTAAATTAAAACAAAATATTGTTACTATACAATATACTAAACAAATATAATAATGTAACAATTATACAATATAAAAAATCTTAAAAAACTACGCGAAATTGTAAGGCAATTCAAAAGATTATGTTATTAATTTCAGCGCCATCTATTATCAAAATTTAAGCCTTTTTAATTGAAAAATAAAATTTATTTTGTACATTATTTTCCGCTAAATAATATTAAGTTCCGGTTTGAATTAAACTATTTCTATTAAAATTAATAATTTAATATGAATTCTTAATATCTCGTATATCAAACTACGTATTTTCTTTAAAGGTGTTTCTGGTAAAAATCTTTAAATATTATACTATACTTCTTTTAGACAAAAAAATAATAATATTAGGTTTGTCATTACTTTTATGAACACTATAGTATTTAAACCAGGTACTAACGTCCACAAAGTATCGTCAGTACGTTTGAAATAATCCCGTAAATTCTAAGCATTAAATAAACATTTAAACCTGCACTGACACTAATTAATTCAGAACACCTATATACTCCCGCAGTATCAGGTGTCCGCACTTCCTTCCCGCATATTTAATTGGTATTACCATAGATAACTTCGTTACGGTAAGCTAGTAAATAGCAGAATTCTGTAATGAACTTTACTACATACGTTATAGGTTATAAAATAGATATATTCATAGTTAAAACCTAACTAGAACAGGTTTTAATACAAACCTATTTTTTTTTTAATAATTACCTATTAAATAAGTTGAAGTTAAATTTAATTGGTAAGAATTTGATAATAAGACGCAAAACGATCACCTGCTGGTAAGTTATACACCTGTCTGTAATTAATGTGGCGCTAGTAAAGATGGTATACACAGCACTACATTGCGCTTATCGTTACCCAAGTAATTTTACTAGCTACAGCACCTTTCTTAATAACTTAATACTTAATTTAATACATGATGCTTCTATCATCATCATAGATATACGTCCACATAGATAGACGTCCACAGGACATAAGCCTCCTCCAATAGTGAGGAAATTTTGGCCATCACGCTGTCTCATTACGAACTCGTGAAGAATCAGAGCCTCGATTGTTGATGCACTACGAGCTGGTGAGTTTGGCTTGAGTCCCGTGAGTTGTTTAGGATTATTATTACCTTATCAATAGATTATAAATGAAATCGATCAATTTTCCCAACGCAGGGCGTGAACTTCTCTTCGAAGAATCAACTCTATTTCATCCACCAGCTTAATCAAATGCTGTTTTGTGGTTGGGTTAAATTAAAAATTCCTAATAACAAACTTAAAATAGCGCTCTGCTATAGGTACGCAATTTACGATCACAAAAACTTAGTACATTATCCTCATAATATAATAATATAATTTTTAATTTGAATATTGTACCAAAATAACTATAATTTGAATATTACGTTGAAAACAAGTTTTTGTTACGAGATAACCAGTTTCATAACTCACATAACCTCACTTTTCTATATTCACTAAATGTACTGCAGTAAACAATAGAAATAATAAGGTAGCAATTGTATTGAATGATGTATATAATAGAGTAAAAAAGTCAGAATAATAATATAAGAGAATAGAAGTAAATTAAAAACAAACACTTTTCTATGGCGATAATAAATGGAAGTATAACTACCTCTGTAGGGAAGTAGTTTGCTTTGTGATGGAGTTGGACTTTATGCAGTTTGGTGATGTCGTCTCTTAAGTACCACCCGCCACCACATTACAAACATCCTTTTTTTTATTCGAGACGAACAAAGCGTTCACCTGATGGTAAGTGATACTCTTGCCCATAACACGGCGATGGTTAAAATGGTTTACACAGCGCCACATTGCTTTCCTTGAGACGTAAGTTAAGTCTCGTTACTTCAGTAATTTCTAGAATACATACATATACACCCTTCAATAAACACAGTAACGTTTGCACATTACCATTTGGCGGTAGAAATCTACCGCCAGTATATGATGATGGATATGGTGATTAAAGCTTAATCGGATCTACTAAGATGTATTGTAGTTAACTACCAATGAACTAAAACGAAGCCCATCACCGGATTGAGGTCGCGCTGGAAGTAATGTCCACAAATCAGTCGGCGCGGTGTGAGGCGGCGCTCCCACACTCCCAAAAAGGGAACTCGCTTGAACCGTTATACCGCAGGATAATGCGGCCGCCCGTCACACCGTCGCGTAACAACGTCTCTATATATCTGATCGATTCACACGAAAGCAAACTTATACTTAACTAGTGATAAGTCTCCGTTGCCCGAAATTGTCTAATTATAAACTACCGCAGCTCCTTTTTTATACCACTAAGGTAGCAAACAAGCATACGGCCTGCCTGATGGTAAGCTGTTACCGTAGCCTATAGATGCCTGAAGCACCGGAGGTACCACTAGCGCGTTGCCGACCCCGGAGGAATCTTATCACACCCTTTTTGAACGAAGGAACCTTATCACACCCTTTTTGAACGAAGGAACCTTATCACACCCTTTTTGAACGAAGGAACCTTATCACACTCTTTTTGAACGAAGGAACCTTATCACACTCTTTTTGAACGAAGGAACCTTATCACACTCTTTTTGAACGAAGGAACC
>DWLS01005717.1:0-12399 GCA_018246255.1 Pachliopta kotzebuea | reverse complement strand
CATTCTTCTACTCGACGCTGTGTGATTTTCTTTCGACACATAATAACCATTTTGTTGTAATTCAAAATGTTATATTAAATTTTTTGAAATTATAACCGTAATATGGTTACCAAATTTCTTTCATTCTTTATAAAAATATAATATCTACTGATGTTCTAAAATAGGTTTTATTTAATGTGAATATTACCTAAATTCGCAGCATGTCACTGAACCACGCGGAGTGGTGTGTGCTGATCAATTGGCGAGTTGGGGACAATCATTCATACGAACTGTATGCAGCCCCACGCGAAGCTTCTGAGACTCCCACTACAGAGCCTGCCAGAGGACAGGCAACCTCTACCGTGTGGGTAGCCAGGAATCGATTTGCTGCACTTGAGAAAAATAATCAGGTGAGTAATGCTGTTATATTATTATTAAATGATTTCATGGTTCTCTTATTCTGGAACAGCTAGAACTTTTCCATCTTTAATTATCCATAAGGAACTGTGGGATGTCAACATATGAAAGCCAGTTAGCCTATCTTCATTTGCCGATTGTAGTTAAAAAACAAATTATAAAATGAATGACAAAACTAGACATTTATACCTTTAGGTATATACTTGTATTCGTTTTGTCTAGAATAAAGTAAATCTTCCTCTGTTTTCTAATACAAACACATTTATTTATTGTTCTTACAAATTTCGTTATTTCTAATCAGTTGGTGATTAAGAATCTGAAGAACGAGGTGTCAAAGAAAATTGCGACTCCAACTTGCGAGGAGATCATGTACGCGGGGACCGGTATGCTGTTGCTGCGCGAACCGGATAGTGTGCAACTGCTGGACGTTCAGCAAAAAAGGACTGTAGCGTGTGTGAGTAGAGTTCATTAATGATTGTTATTATTTGAAAAATACTGCTACTGAATTTTAAAAGTTATTATTGTAAACTAATATGTATGTACTTAAGAGTAGAACATTTACCATATCACTCATGCGATACTATTACTATATAATCGAAGAGATTCCCAGAATGTGCAATGTTTCAAACATGTAGTCTATTTGAACTTATGCTAGTAGCTTAATAGTGGAGCGGACCATAAACTAAATCATTCATGTTTATTCAAAGAAACTATTAATGCAACTTTATTCATTCAATAATAAGTGGATTGACTTTTCAAAAGTGTTTTCATTAGATCACTTAGAAAAGTTTTTTTTTATAGGAAATTTCATGCAAAAAAATGTGCTCATTTCATTCGCAAGTATTTTCCCATAGATGCGATATTTGTAATACTCTAAAATTTAGTCCTAAATCAGCTTGATATTCTTGTAAAAAAAGACTCGTGTAAAACGGATTCTTAGTCACAAAGGAGTTCAGCTACACATTCACTTTTATTGCACAATTGGAGCTTCACTCCCTCCACTCTGATGATAAAAGAAAACCACTTATGGACATTGTCCTCTTGTGTAATTTTTAGGTGAAAGTAAGTAAATGCCGTTACGCAATATGGAATTCAGACATGTCGATAGTGGCGCTTCTGGGCAAGCACACTGTGACACTGTGCACTCGCCGCTTGGAGCAGCTTTGCACCGTGACAGAGGGCGCTAGGGTCAAGTCAGGCGCTTTCGACGACTCCACGCCGCAGCCAGTGTTCATCTACACTACAGCAAACCACATCAAATACTGCTGCAAAGATGGGTACGCTTCTTAGCCTAATAGATTGATTGGTACTCGACTGCAATCCCACCAGGTCTTAAGTCTCTATGTAACCTGCTGTGTTAAAACTATCAACCTGCACATATATACGGATGACTTTTTTTTTAAGTAAATTAGCAAATGTCGCTGGTGGTAAGTCTCTGTTGTCGGATACCAATAGGTAGTTACCACAGCAGCGTCGCTAAATAATAGTATGCAAACATTACTGTGTTTTGGTTTGTGTTGTAGCCAGTAAAATTACTAGGGTAGTGGAACTTAACTAACATCTTTTGTCTCAAAATGACTATGTAAATATGGTCTTATGCTCGTGTTATTCTCGTAGCTTTGTCAAATACAAAAAATGTTATAATACACAGTATTGTTGTTTATATGTCTGTACGCAACCTTGATAATTTGTATGGTGATTGCAGCGATTACGGAATTATACGCACTCTAGACGTGCCAGTGTACTTGGTGAAAGTGGTACCGAACGAGTCCGGCGTGCGCGTCGTCTGCCTCGATAGGGAATGCCGGCCTAAAGTGCTGAGCATCGACGCTACCGAGTACAGGTAAACATGTTTTCTGTATTAACTATGATCTAACAAGAATTTTCCTTTTTTGTCAGGTGACATTAGGTGTTATATCATAAATACGATTCCTTGTTATACATACTAGACAGACGTGTTACTAATATTTTTTGTATATACAGGTTTAAGTTGGCGCTAGTGACTTGCCAATACGACCAGGTACTCCACATGGTGCGTACCGCCAAGTTAGTTGGGCAGAGTATCATTTCCTATCTGCAAGAGAAAGGTGACATTTAATATAGTTTTTAAATATTACTATGTTTTTTCGTTTTTGAATCTCGCTACCTTTATTATAATTAATGTTTTATTTTGGCTGGGTTTCAATTTTTAATTTGGTATAATAGTACATAGTAAATAATTTTGTTTCATGTAAAAAATATTTGTTTGGCAAAGTTCTTTCATTCAGTTACTTGATGTTCATTGCTGGACATACTTTTCAAATTAGGGTTACAAAAGTAAGTAATTTACTTTATGCTGTTTTTGTATATTTTATAGGTTATCCAGAAGTGGCTCTACATTTTGTAAAGGATCCGCGCACTCGCCTTTCCCTCGCGCTACAATGTGGCAACATCGAGGTGGCTTTGGAATCCGCGAAAAGCTTGGACGAGCCGGAAGCTTGGGACAAACTCGCACAAGCCGCTTTGACCATTGGCAACCACCAGGTGTTGTAGTCGTTGCAAAGACAATTACGATTTATTTTTTATTTTTAGTGCTCAATAAGAACCCAGCTGGTGTTAAATAGTTATAAAACGCACCGGATTAGTAACCACCTAACTACTCTCGTCTTGAAGACATTTTCGGCAATTTTGGATAGTAGTACTGACCTTGGTTAGTTGTTACACTTTGCTGTTCTTATCAAGAATGAGAGCTCTTCAGCGTGTAAACTTCTATTGAGCACTTAATATAATAGTTGGCAGTAAAAGTTAGTTCACTGTTATGTTCCATTCAGATCGTGGAGATGTGCTACCAGCGTACGAAGAATTTCGACAAACTGTCATTCCTTTACCTGATCACCGGCAACCTGGAAAAGCTGCGTAAAATGATGAAAATCGCCGAGATAAGGAAGGATGTCTCATCACAATTCCAGGGGGCACTTTTACTGGGCGACGTCAAAGAGAGGATTCGCCTTCTGAAGAATGCTGGTCAGGTAATATCTATTTTCAAATAGCTTTAAAATTGTTGTGGCTAACTCTTATAACATGTAGGATTCATAGCCACTACAATGGGTAACGTGTTATAAAGCATGGTTTCTCCTACAGCTTTCCCTGGCTTACCTGACAGCTATAAACCACAAGCAATTTGAGGAGGCGGAGCCGTTAAAGGCAGCTCTTGAAGCGGCCGGGTTGCCGATACCTGAGCCAAACCCAGACGCCGTGGTGCTGCGGCCACCGCTGCCCGTGCATAAGGCTCAACCAAACTGGCCCCTTTTGGCGGTCTCTAAGTATGTATAATTATCTTTCTGAAGTTTGAATTGTTTGAAGAGTTAACTGTATCTGATTTTTTTATTTAGTTTGAGGAATAAATTTTATAGTGATCCTCCCCAATCCTTATTAACCTCTTGATCTCTTACAGGTGTGCTATAAAACTTTTTTTTTTTATTTCCATTTGGCTTTCATTTGACATAAATAGTGTTAAGTAACAAAGAAGTCGCGGATGGTAATTACTTGTTAGTTCATAATACTCCGACACTTGTATCTAGATATATGAAACACAACAATGCTGTTAGGGAAGCAGATTTATAATTTGAGAGTAGCTATCCTGGCTAATTCGAAAAAGCCCACTACCAACTACTAGGAGTCTAACTAATGCGTCACAAATATAGTTTTTTTTTTATGCTTTTACTTTATATCTCTTCCATCATAATTGATCGAAACGTTCTTTTAAAGGAGCTTCTTTGAAGTGGCTGGCGGAGCGCGTGCAGGCGGCGATAGCAGCGCCGTGGCAGCGGCCGTAGAGGACGAGCCTCTAGAGGCAGCGGGCGCTTGGGGCGACGATGAGGACGTTTTGCAAGAGAACAAGGTGAATGAGAAAATAATGATAAATAACTATAATGTGTAAATATTTTATTGGTTTTTGTTTCACTTGTTCATATTAAGTAATACGCTAACACATAACATAGTAGCGCGAATTAAGTGATACACATCGCATCATAATGTACGCGTCGTCTGGTGAAATAAGACGTTAACTTTCATTACCTCAGTAATTTCAATAGTTATAATGCTCTTGCAACAGAAAAATAGTATTATTTGTATAAAACTATTTGGTTTACTTAGACGGTCTTTGGTAATAGATGTAACATCTGTTATCTTTTACAGCTGCCGTTGTGTAAATTAGTTGTAAATGGTCTGATTTCGCAGGAGGATGGCGATGAGGTCATAGAGGACGCTTGTGATGATGGTGGATGGGACGTCGGGGATGAGGACCTTGAGCTGCCGGAGGATTTGGCACCTGTTTCAGGTGAGTTTTTTTTTGATTATAGTATTTCTTTCTAGTGATACTTGTTCCTACTAAGAATGCACTATTATTTTTATGAAATAGGTATAAAAAAATATTAAAAGTTAATGTATTGCAGCGGACATCGACGGCGGCGAGGAGGCGAGCGCTTACTTCGTGGCACCGACCCGCGGCCCGTCGGCTGCGATGGCTAAGCTGCGCACTGCACATGATCACGTTGCCGTCGGACAGTTCGAGATTGCGTTCAGGTTACTAATATTTTTTGAATTTCATGCACATGCTCGTCAATTATCAACTAAAATATATAAATTCATGGATACTGTCGCATAACCTATATTTCAAAATGTGAAATATGAATAGTGATTTTTTTAATCTTTGGGAAGGTCTTTCACAGGTCTTCATTGCCGAATACCGGCCAAAGTCTTACTACAATTGCATACAATATTATGAAAGTCTATTGGAATTCTATTGAAAGTATTAGAAATGAAATTGAATTGGAATCAAAGTCTATTGGAACTTGTTATTCGTCAATTAATTTAGGGCTAAAATCAAGTTACAGTTTGTTGGAATGTTTCATCTGAAAGCTGCCTTCTTTATGTTAACTTTGACAACACGCGCAGGTTACTGAATGAGCAAGTGGGCGTGGTAAACTTTGAACCGTACGCGGAGGCGTTTCCGCGCATGTACGCGCGCGCACGACTCGCGTTTGGCGCACTGCCCGGCCTGCCGCCGCTCGTCGCCGCGCTACACCGCAACTGGAAGGAGGCCAGCGGCGCTGATCTGATGCCGATTGTCAGTGAGTACACCCTGCACGCTTCCTATAGAATCAATGTGGAAGGTCTGTTATTGGAGATGTGATGGACACCATCTCAATGTCAAACTGTAACTTTATAAACAACTTCCGGTAACGACTAACGATGTGAGTATTCTATATGTCCATAGTCGCTCAGAATAAGTGGGATAAAGTTTGAGGTTTATCTGATGGATATATTGTAATGATGTAATGACCTGTTCAAAGACATAGCCCTTCGATTAGGCAAACTGAAGTGGAAACTGGTTGGTCTCATTTGAACGGGAATGTGACTACTGGTGGTGAGGACGTGTCTTAGAATGGAGATCATATCCAGGCAAACACCACGCTTGTGGCCCCTTCGCCAGTATTTATGTTTTGAAAGTGAAACCGATTTTATTAATTTCTACAGCTATCAAACTGAATGACCTGGTGACGCAACTGCAGCAGTGCTACCAGTTGACAACAGCCGGAAAGTTCACGGAGGCGGTCGAGAAGCTGCAACGCGTCGCCCAGAGCGTCCCCTTATTGCAGGTTGATGGTAAACAGGAGCTGGCGGAGGCGCAACAACTGTTGACCATTTGCAGGGAGTACCTGCTTGGTTTGCAGATGGAAACTGCCAGGAAAGGTGAGGATATACATAATTTTACTTATTTGTTAGGTACAGTGTTTTGTCTCCTAACCAACCCGCATTGGGCCAGTGTGAGATGGCCCAATTTCCCCATTTTTGAAGGATATCCATTGTTTATTTCTGTTATATGGCTATTTGGTCTGTGTTATCAAGTTATTAGTACTATTGTGTTATGGAGCACTAACTTCCCCTTTTATAAAAAAATCCAAAAAAGTAATAGATTTTAATAGCATGATATAATATCCACCAATATACCATTGTCATGAAAAGAGGATTTTTTACCTCGTACTTTTAATTTGATGTCGGTTATCCATAAAATGTAATCCATTCTAATAACTTTTTAGGTATGCCGAAGAACACCCTCGAAGAGCAGAAGCGTACATGCGAAATGGCCGCGTACTTCACCCACTGCAAACTTCAACCCGTGCATCAGATACTAACGTTGCGGACTGCACTAAACATGTTCTTCAAGCTGAAAAACTTTAGGACGGCAGCATCGTTCGCTCGAAGGCTCTTGGAGTTAGGACCGAGGCCGGAGGTGGCGCAGCAAGCGAGGAAAATTCTGCAAGCTTGCGAGAAAACGCCGTCAGACGAGCACCAGCTGCTTTACGACGAGCACAACCCGTTCAACATCTGCGGCTTAAGCTACTTGCCCATATACAGGGGCAAGCCGGAGGAGAAGTGCCCACTGTGTGGTGCCAGCTTCATGCCGGAGCACAAGGGCAAGCTGTGCCCGGTGTGCGGAGTTGCGGAAATCGGAAAGGATGTGCTCGGAATGAGGATCTGCCCGCTTCAGTTCCAGAGATAACTCTCGAAATGTATTAATATATTTCTTTCTTTACATGTAACTACTGTTTAAGTGACATAGAATAAATATTATTGTATATGACTGTTTGTTTTGTTTCTGAATTTACCTAATTAAAGCATTTCATTGACAATTTACTTAACTCATGGTGGTTATGGAATGCCTTCATCAAATTGAAGTTACTATACCAGGAGTCAGGAACCTGCGGTACACGAGTCACATGCGGCTCTTTAATTCTACAATAAAATATTCCTTCTATTAAAAAAAAACAAAAACATTTCTGAATCGATTAACGAAAATTAGGCATAATTTTTTGCTTGTAAAAAACACAATTTTATTTGTTTTTATTTAAAAAAAACTTTTTTGCTAGACCTAAAATTAGGGTCCAATTGACGGACTTATTGCCTACCAGCATTCTCTACCAACCTACGAGGTAGGAGATGATGTAGTAAGTGAATTGTTAAAGTTTTATTTAAACCTAAAATAATAATAGTCATAATATGGTACATATGCTTACTTATACGTACATATACATACAATTCTGTATATAAACACAAAAGAAGACTATTTATATGTGAAGAAACAGAAATTTTTCATAAGAATAGGAAAGGGTTAGGTGTTTTATTAAAAAACTTTGTATATACAATTTCTTTATACAGTTTATTTGAGCTTTTGCAAGCGGCGACGAGTGAGGTTTTAGAGCGGTACCTTTCTGCTGAGATAGTGATTTTAGGAGATTTTAAGAACTAAATTTTGCAGAATTTGGTTTTGGTAGCATTGAGTTTTAGAAACACGCTTGGTCTACATTGTAAATTAACAATAATTAATGAGTTCGCAATCGTTCCTCCTAACTCATGCAGAAATAAAACACAATAGTATTTTAATATTTATTCCTTACATACTTAATTAACATCTACAACTGCTATATAAAAATATTTAACGGACATTGAATATTTGTTTTTATAAGCAAATTAAACATCAGCTGGTTTCACCTCTTTGCTCCTGTAACAATAAAATAATTGTTTTTCGCGTCTTCAAGAGATATAATGATGTGCAGTGTATATTATCCTAAATATCGTCATTAGGTAAGCTTTAGCTACAGTATGGGATTCTACAAAAAGGACTGAGCGGCGATTCTTTTGGGTTGGGAAGGTAGTCATTTATTATCATCATTATCATCAGCATCAACTACTGCACATAGTTTGACAAAGATTTACTCTGCAACCGGATTTACGCTGTCTGCAATCAGTGGTATTTTGCCATCTTCACCAGTTCTTCGATTCACTTGAAGGAGATTTCACTCTAGGACTTTCCTACTCCATCGGCGGTCAGTCCTCATGAGGCAGATCGTAAGTCTTTTGCCAACTCAATAGTATAAAAAAAGTAATGATGTTATACTTATTTCCATAACTTCGTGTTGTGCCTAGTTGGGACTGTAATTAGGTTTGGTTGTAAAGCTTACTTGTTATTGAGCATATCCTGTATCTCGTCGAAGGTCTTCCCTTTGGTCTCTGGCAGCAGCGGGCTCACTGAGAACACGAATCCGAACCCGCAGCACACCGCTAGTATCCAGAACGCGGTGTAGATGCCGTGAGAGGCCGCCACGTCACGGAAAAACCTAATCACGTGGATAGTAAAAGTTATGGTTATTAGATGCTATCATCAGTTGATAGAAGTCTACTGATGGATATAGATCTTACCCATATCTTCACGTTAATCCTACTTTCACCAGATTGTCGATTCACCTTGTATTATAAGTAAGTTTTTGTACTAGTGTACTGTAGAACCCGCTTGGCTGGCTGTTTACTACCTTTACTGTGAACCTATGGCTAATACAATTCCGGATAGTTCTGATAATCATATGGTTGTATAATTTCTGACCATGACTCCATTTTCACTTAACATTTTTCAATATAAAAGACAAAATCATAATGATGGTATATGTCGTCATAGTCCATCGCTTGAAATTATTCAGAATATATACAAACAATGCACCTGGTCCACACGAAGCCGGCCAACCAGCACATGAAGGATGCAATGCCGCTGGCGAGGCACTTTGTCTTCACTGGGAACATCTCCGCCACCAGGATCCAAGGCACTGGACCAACGCCTGCGGTACACGTACATATTAATTAGTACCATTCCTACATAACCGTGAAGGACAGATATTAGAAGACAATGTCTTCTACCAAAAATGTGTATGAAAATATTACAGCAGTGAGTTAAATTATTAGAGTAACGAGACATGATATCATGTATCTTAAGACGACGGGAACAATGCGATGCAATGTATATCATCCTAACAAGGTGATCATGCTTCTGTCAATTCTTCCTAAAAAATTAATTGAGTACAAAATCAATGAGACGAGATTATTGAGTGAGAGGTTTGTATGCAGCACTGACCGAGGGTGAAGAGCACCATGTAGATGATGAGGCAGAGCAGCGGTATGAAGGCGACGCCTGACACGTCGTACTTGTAGTGGGAATCCAGGAGCGCGTACACGCCGATGAGGCCCTGCAGCAGCGACATTGAACAAAACGCATATAAAATTTGAAGAAAAGCGCAAGTGCAAGAAATCATCGTTCGCCATCGACAGGCAGTTCATCCTCATACTCTACAACCGCTATGGTTACATACGATTCGGTTTCAAAGATATTTTGTTCCAAGAACCATCAAATTACGGAATGAATACCGAGGTTTTCCCAAGAAGTTAAAGAATGGAGTTCTTCAAAAAATGCGTGATAAGGTCCCTCCGAGATCAGCAACGCGCTGATAACTACTTACCATCAGGAAGGCCGTGAGTTTGTTTGCCAATTTAGTAGTATGAAAAAAATACGCTTACTTACTCTTATATATAAAAACAGCAAATAAACTCCATTTACTCACCAAGAATATGGTAAGTCCCAGCGAGGTGGTCCACATAAGCAGTTTCCTGCCGAGCCTGTCCACCACGAGAGGGGTTATGCAGCTGGTTACAACCTATAATAATAAATGGAAACTTAAAATATTGTCAAAATATAAAATAAAAACTTAGCTTTTCTCTTAAGAGTTTATTTCTGCTGAGTGCTGTTGTAAGTTGCACTATTTTTTACCTCATGCTGAAGAAGGTTGTTATGAGAAGTAGTACCAATACCTTTTGTTACATGCTCAGTTTTTAAAGAATCGATGAAGTATACATACATCCTCCGTGATGTCATGATTAACTCTTTGGTTAGTGATACGAAGGTTCCAGCTTCGGTTCTCGACCCATGTATATAACCTTTTAAACACTATTGGTTGAGGTGAAGTATTAACAGCAACTTAAAGTTTTTGTCGCGACTAAAACATCTGTCACCTGAACAACTCCCATGATGATGGTACCGTCAGACGCTGATATCTTAGTGCCGACTTTCACCAGAAGTTCCTCCATATAGAACAGCAGGACATCAATACCGGACAGCTGGAGCAGCATAGCGAGGAACACGCAGATACCTACGATAGACAATGTCGATAGTATTACCGGTAACAATTAGTTTTGACTAGACTAGTTTTAAAGACAGACCTAAGGCTTTAACGTGACCCCTAGTTGCCCACAGGTCTTTAATGCTGGGCTCCTCTTTGAACTCCCTCGCGACCATCGCCTGCAGACCGTTCAGTTCGATTTGAACTTGTTCTTTCTTCAATCCGCGCAGCTTTTGCAGCACTTCGGATGCCTCTTCAATACGACCTACACAGAATATACATGTATGTACATATATAATATGCACATACAGGATGCTGTTAAAAGAAATAAAAATAATTAGCAGGTATCACATTTATCGGCTTTGCTATTAGTAGATAAAAATTTTAAAAACAAACAAGTATTTGATAAGCAAACAAGATCTCCGACTATAGTCCGAGGAATAAAAGAGTATATCTAAAAAAAAAAAAAATATGCACATACATACTTTTACTAACATATTTTCTATAGAATATCTCTATCTATTTGTGTTGTATAGAATATATATGATTTCTCTGATGAGTGACGACAAAAGCCGCCGCAAATTCATAGAATTTGGTCAAATAGCAATAAATAAAATAATTAAATTAAATAAATCTAGTCCCAAATATAAGTTTTATAGATAAATGTAAGTCTTAAAAATAAAATATGTACAGTCGATAACTGGCATAAGGACAGATGAAATGAAATGATAAAAATAGAAAAGAGTAAATGTAAAGTAAGACAAGAAAATAAAATATAACAAGCGGCGAACTTTGAGAGGCGATGCCTAAAAGAAGAACTGAAATATTGTAAAAAAATGGAAGATAGACAAATACAAAATGAAAGGAGAACAGTTAAGGAAATATAGAGAGAAAAGGAAAATAAAAAATAGTAATCATGGACCCCTTACCCAAAACACGAAGAGGGAACGCGATCAGAAAAAAATATATATGATTTTTATGGTTTGTATCCATAACTGTGTTTATAATATTTTTAAACCAGATTGCATTTTTTTATTCTTATCACATCCCGAAAAGCTAACTGGAAGATAATGCCTTGTGGCATTATATACGCCTTTGTTTACTGTATGACTTTTATATATATGATCTAAGAGAAATTATGTATAGGTACAAATTTTTAAAAATTAGATACGAAGGTCCTTATAATAATGTTTTTTGTTCAATCTATATACAATACCTTTGTACACTAAAAAGAAAGGTGTCTCAGGTATGAGCCATGTGAAGGGCACGTAGAACAGAGAGAGTATACCGCCGGTGGCCGTCAGCCCCCAGTAGGAGGTGAACGGGCCGATCGCGTACGCCAGGAGGAAGCCCACGTTGATGAAGAGGAGGAACAAGGCGCTTAGAGATCCACGGATTTTATCCTGAGAGATAATAGTAATGTAAATATCACAATGGAAGTTTCAGTGTTGTGAACAGGTAATTAAATACATTTATTCTTTATACTGGGTATCAAGAGACCGCTTCCGAAAACGAAGAGTGTACTAATAACAGCTCTGATGATGGTACGGAAATTAAATCGAGCCTGATTAAAAAAGAATCATATTTTTTAAACGTTTTATTAACATTATTTAGGTTTCAACATAGTTTCATAAAAAATACGTTACTTTACTAAAAAAAACGAACAATGAAACACAAAGCCGGCAGCTAGCGATCGCACAAATCTACCTCGAGATATATATTTGGTATCAATTTGAACCTTATTACATAGCGGCGGCCGTGCCCTTATTGACCCGAGCACCAGCTCAGCTGTTTAATTTTGTCTTTCATTGCTGGTTAAAAAATAATTATTTTTAATCTGGATCGAAATTTTCTGCTCCAACATCTATCTTCGTTTTCGGAAGTGGTCTACTAATACACAACATACCATTTTTTTCCTTTTTTTTATTGTTAATTTTTTTACTTCTCTTCTATGTATATTTATATTTATGTATGTAAGCTTAAATTCATGTATGTATATTTTTACTGTATAGTATATATG
>DWLS01005716.1:0-12401 GCA_018246255.1 Pachliopta kotzebuea | reverse complement strand
TACAAAGTGCTGGTAGTGTTATTGTTTTCCAAGTAGAAAAAGTTTTAATTTATTTTTAAAATTAAAAACATTGCTTTGTAGAGAGCATATACAGAGACAAGTAAAAGTGATAACTATTCATGTATTATAATTAGACTTCAGTTAAATATATAGATAGAGAATACAACAACAATTAAATACATTTTTTTGTACTTTATAATGTTTCTTCTACATCGTATAATAGTTTAATTGTACATGACTGAAAACAAAACGAAATGAGATTCTAACGTTTGTAACAAAGGGTTGACAATACAGTTCATTGTTTTCCTCGTCATTTTTTACAGTCCACTTTTTTAAAATTTAAATCAAAGACTTCCTTTATGTCACGTAAACTGTAAAATGAAAACAATTATTTTAATAAATAATTACACTTGCAGTGATTAATTTTTTTTTTGCCCGGCAAAAATCAAGTATCTATGGAGAAATTTGCAACATTCAATTCTCGGATTTCTATTTACAAGTGTCAGTTTAATTTTTCTCAGTAAATTTAGTAAAATTATATTTCTAAATGTTAAGTTCTTTAGATGAGACTTTGAAAGGCAACTATAAAATCGCCTGATATTTACTTATTTCTACATTCTATTCTAAATAATTTTTTTCAAAATGCAACCTTTTTTAAGTGCAAAAGATGATCTTCAAATAAATTTGAATGAAGTTAGATTGGATATTTTAAATGGTATTCGGGAATGTAACGATCGGTGTCTAACACAGAGCGTTAAATGGTTGGCCGAATTAAATTACGCATTAAAAGATCATAAAATCGATTACACCGAGATTAGTTCATATGATGATGGTATTTTGCCCCATGAACGAGAATTGTATGTTCTAGCGAAAACTTATTTCGAATGCCAAGAGTATGATCGTGCAGCACATTTTATAGAAAATTGTACAAGTTCTAAATGTGTATTTTTATATAGATATTCACAGTACATGTCAAGCGAGAAAAAAAGATTGGATAATGTTACTGATACAGGTCCAGACAATTCGGAATCAACCCAAGTGCTCTTAGACCTGTTATCCTTTTTTAAGGTAAAGCTACGATTTCATAGTCATGTATTATATTTCTATATGTAGCTCATTGAGAAAGATAATTTATTTCAGGCAAATCGTAACAATTTAGATGGATACTTGCTTTATTTAGAAGGAGTTATTCTTAAGAAGTTAGATCTTAGAAAACAAGCAGTTTCTGTATTACAAGCAGCTGTAGCTGCAGCACCTACATTATGGGCTGCCTGGGTGGAGCTTACTGGTTTAGCAAATGAATATGAAGCTTTAGATTATTTGCAACTTCCTAAGCACTGGATAGTGTATTTCTTTGTGGCTCACGCTTTTGTAGAGATGAAGCTCTCAGAACAGGCTTTGGAAGCATATATGGGACTTGCAAATGCAGGCTTTGATAAAAGCACTTATGTTACAGCTCAAATGGCAATTGCTCATCATGATAGAAGAGGTCAGATATATCTTGTATTTACTTTAAGAATATGATTTCAAAATAAAAATGTAATTATTTATATATGAATTTTTAGATGTTGATTCATCTTTGGCTTTGTTTGGTGAACTGTACCAAAATGATCCCTACAGGCTTGATAATTGGGATGTCTATTCACATTTACTATATTTGAAAGAGAAACGCATGGAATTGGCAAAATTGGCACAAAAAGCTGTATCTATTGATAAATATAGGGTTGAGACTTGTTGTGTTATTGGTAAGTATTACTCTAATACACTTGGTTTTTTAGTTCAGTTTGTTACTGTTGATGATTACAAACAATTTTGTGAATGTTTTTGCTTTTTGAAATGCAACTTTTGTTGAGACTTTGTAAACATGTTAACTTTATGGTAGTTCCCAAATTTGCCTACTCAAATTTATTTTACTTGTGTTACTGACCATATTTTGAATTTTGAAAAAGCCAAAGGCGTTTTATGTCTAAAAACCTTTTTATTATTAACAGAGTAATTTATGAAATACACCCTAATTCTTAGGAACTTCCACCTAATACATAAACTGTTTTAATGGGTGACCTTACTGCATTGCAAAGATCTTCAGAATCTCCTAAGAAATGCATTAATGCCTTGCTCTAGTATGCTTAATAAAGTCATTTCCCTTTTTTGGGTTGTCCAAAAGATATCTAACCCACATACTTGTGAGACCACAAATAATTTTCATTGTTTTCGAGAGATTGCAGGTGTCAGTGTCTGGCTATCCTTTTAGCCCCTAGAAAAAAGAAAACTAAATCCCTTCTTATTCATTTTTAGGTAACTACTACAGCTTGAGAAGTGAACATCAAAAAGCAGTTTTATATTTCCAGAGAGCTTTATCTCTCGATCCTCAGTATCTCTCAGCATGGATATTGATGGGACATGAATTTATTGAATTGCAGAACTCAAATGCTGCTATCCAGTGTTATAGACAAGCAATAGGTGATGGTTACTTTACTTTGATTACAATCCTGCTTTATGTTGATATTATTAAACAAATGACATAGAGAATGAATATCATTTCATTTTTAATTTTTCCATATTAAATAAGGAAAAAAATCATTGTTTTTCCTTTTTTAACAGTAATTGAAGAACTAAAATAAAAAGTTTAATAATTATAAATGGGGATATAAAAACAATACTTAATTGTTTACAGTTATAAGTTTTGCAATGTGTTACTGTCCTTTTCAGATGTCAATAGAAATGATTACAGAGCATGGAATGGGCTTGGTCAAGCATATGAAATATTAGGCTTAAACGGTTATTGTATATATTACTATTCAAGAGCAGCACAACTGAAACCAGATGACTCTAGAATGTTGGTTTCACTTGGGGAGGCTTATGAGAAGATGGATAAATTTCCAAATGCTCTTAAATGTTATTATAAGGCACATAGCACTGGCGATATTGAAGGGATGGCACTTTTTAAATTAGCTAAGTAAGAACAATTTTCTTGTTAACATGTAAAACATTGTATTTCCTATGAAATTTATAATCTTTTTTGGAAGAAATATCAAGTTCTAGGTTTGTTAATGAGAACTAAAAAGATCCGTAAAATAACTAACTAAAAAAGAATGTTCATATAGTCTAAAGGTTTGTTAGACTTCAGTGGCAAAAGACAGGACTTATTGATTGGAGGACTGACAGTCGATAGTGTTAAGGTTGGATAAGTTGTGGCCGAGTAGTGATAAACCGACGATCTGCAGTGTGCGAGAAATAAGTGTGTTGTTATTACGAGAAATAAGTGTGTGTTTACAGTTATTCAAAAGGACGTTTTAACAAAACTATTTCAGGAAGAATATTTATAAGAAAATACAGTTGATTAATGTTCCCACATTTAGGACTTGAGCTTTTCTCACAGTGAAAGTTGAGGCCAAACTGTCTCCACGCTCCTTCTCGTGATGTGTAGTTTATGAACGTACATACAAACTTTGCTTGCTTATGTTTCGCTAATAATATAATTCTCTTCTAATTACAGGTTATATGAAAAATCGAACATGCCTAACAGTGCAGCCGCTGCCTTTACGGCCGCCTGTCAGGACCCCGCGAACGCAGGCAGTAAGGAGCTCCCGGCGGCACAGCGATACTTGGCACAATATTACTTACGCTTTAGCTTGCTGGATCACGCAGCTCATTACGCTTATAAATGCCTAGAACATGATAGTGTAAGTAAGAACCTTAAAAAAATAAAACTAGACACACCTTTTATCACTACACTAACTAGTTTTTTAGCCTAAATCTATTAATGTACATAGCAGTAACATTATTTTGATAGTCTAGTTTTAGTGACGACGACATTTAACTATTTCTTCCTAACACTTTGTTTTATTGAATATGTTGCTGTGTTCAGTAATAATTTAATAATAATACATTGCATACATTTTATCTATTTGTCTGATTGGTGGTCAATGTATCAGCGTAATTGAATGAATTTAAAAAATGTGATTAGTTATTTTAATCCAACGATGCGGGTACGAGCAGTCCATATTTACCTAATGATAGGTGATATGTCCACCTATAATAATGTGGTGTCTGTAAAGATGGTAAACAGTGCAAAAGTAGTGCAAAAAAAACATGTTAAATCTCACTACCCCAGCAATTTCACTAGCTCCAGCGCCAGTGGCGTACCTAGGAGTAGGGGAGAGGTGTGCGGTCCGCACCACGCGGCATTTTTTATATTTACTTATATTATAGTTGCAAAAAGCAACTTATTCATTTTATATTTATTTTTACAATTAATTAATATTAATTAGATAACTTAATAATTTATTAATGTGTATTAATTTATAAAAACTACTATTTGATTGACTTATAATATAAAGGGCGGCAAACTGGAGATCGCCACGGGCGGTAAAAGTTCTAGGTACGCCACTGTCCAGCGCCCTTTAAACTGGAACATATGTTAGCAAATTACCTAGATGGTCTTCCGCAACAGACACCTACCACTTTCTGTAATATATTTGTATACTCAAAAAATATTCTTTTTCAGACTAAAGAAGTAGGAAAAAATATCTTGAAGGCAATATCGGAAAAGCGTTTACCCGCTTCATCATCCCAATCTGTCAACATACCAGAGAATTTGCCCGATGCCATTAAAAACATATCACACACACCCGCAACTCAAGACACACCTAAAACACCTTTCCCAAGTCCAAATGTTACACCAGACAACTTTTCAACACCAATGTTTACAAGGAAAAATAGCAAATTCAAAATGTGACATACAACTTCTAGAAAGAGTAAAATGTGAATGAACTCATTCAACTGTTACAATATAAGAAATATGTAAAGGTACTTGTTCCATGTGTCATTTGTAAGTAATTAGGAACCTTTGGTGTTATGAACATTTTTCTCAAAAAAATCATGAGTCAATGCTTTGAAATAAATTGATTTGTTTTCTGTGCAGTTCAATTGTAGATGAAAGTGCAGATTAGAGAATAGCAAGTAATAACAAGTTTAACTAGAACAACAAGATGAAGCAGTAAAGCAATAACAGTTGTTATAATTTTTACGAATTAAGGAACTGCTTATTTACATGTTTAGTGTTTCCCAGTAGGCTTTTGTTGTATATATGTTAGAAGCAGTTAATGTTTAATTTACAAATAAATGTTTATCTCTTTTTTATTGGTATTAAAAGTTCTGTTAAGAAATGGCGCCAAAAGAAAAATAATTAGTTCTTATTCACTTCTCATATATATATGTACTGGTTGTAGGTTTAAGTCTATATGTTTAAAATAAATGAAATACTCTTACAGAGAACATTAACGACTTTGTTTTATACCATCTCTTTTTTTCCCTCTGTCTATTATTAGTCTATGTGAAAACAAGGAAATATAATTTTATAGTTTCGTAAATGAAAAGGCTAGTTAAAAATAATGATTTATTTTACAAATTTAAACAAATTAACAGATCTCAGTGCGCATAGTCGTTAAAAAATAATTACAGTAAAAATAAATAGTTGAGTGCATTGTCGATTAATTAATAAAAATTGTTCAAGTTAGCTCTTTTAAAATAAAAGTTAAATATTGATTACAATCACAGAAACACAAAATTTGAGAGCTATATTAATAAAACAAATAATTTCATTAAAATCGATTTATAAAAACAATGATTAACGTGTATTGTCAAAATGTATTAATAAAAGCTTAACATTGTGTTCATTAATAAAGCATGAAAAAAAATCACAAAGTAATTCAGATTAATTTGTACAGAATTATAACATTATATATATTATTATTTTTGTTAGAATAATAATAATCTAGCCTCTCAACAAACCTTGGAATTTTTACGTATTGTCTTTATATAAGCCGGTTTGTTTATTAAAACGCGCCTCCTGTAACCATTCATGAATCCAGTGAATTAATATTCTATCACATACAGCCCAACCATAACTGACTTAATCATTTGATCTTCAACAATGATATAATAACATTTCAATATCCACATAAGGCACTTAGAACTCCATGTTGAACATTGTATTATACAATACATGATATAAATAGCAAAATTAAATTTAAACATTACAAGCGATTGACTTTATCATGATGATCATCATTAGCCGATTGATGTTCACAGATGAACATAGGACTCCTTTACACTTGCTGTTCATGTGGACTTCACGGGACATAAGTGTCTACCTTAGGGCCTTCCAGTATTACGTCTTCCGAATACGTGACCACCGAGAACCATTTTACTCTATCCATTGTCAGACTTTCGGGTGATGCGCCCTGCCCATTGCTGCTTAAATCAACTGACTTCATTGACTCCATGCCTTCATTAAATACTATAAGTAATAAAGCTAACACCAGCCTATCCATTATTCATTCAAATACTCACTAATCACTTTTCAATAGTAAAGCTCTCCTAAATAGTAATCTCTTTAACATGAGAAAATATCATCATATAACATCCTATATGAAGTACACAAAGATTTAAGGCAGGTTCAGGCACTTAAATTTACAACCATAATAAGCATGTTAATACTATTACAATATGTAAATATTATATTAATAAATATCTGCTACTATATATTACCTTGTAAATATTTATACAATAGTATTATAATCATTATTTCAAACAAATTTGTGTGTAACCTGGTTTGTGCTTTTTGTTAAAACTATTTTATATTTTTGTTCCGAAGTGATTTAATTCGAGAATTCATCACAGAAATGGGTTTTTGGAACTACCAAATGTTGAATTGCTTGACGGCTGAAAAAATATTAAAGTTTGGTAATAATTTATTAATCCAATGATTATTCAATAATTATTTCTTATATTGTGAAATGATATGTGAGCATAATATTGGGGAGTCTTTACCTTTCCCAACTAATGTCACATTGACGGATTAATCTTACCATAAACTATCAAATCAATGCTTGGCTCATTTCACTTTCTTTGTTTTAATTATTTTGGACAAACTGTAACTTACAATTTTTTGCACTTTACTACAAAATGTGTTGAATAGAAAGTGATAACTTCATTTTTAACTACAGATAAGTACAAAGATTTTAGGTACTGTATACATAAACTACTGGAAATCTCTATGTACACCCCTGTCTATGTTGTCATATACTTACTATATAACCTTTAGGGAAATGTTGCCTACTAGTATCAAACATAAAACAGTAGAATAAAATATAACTATATTCTTATCATGAACTAGCCAACAGAATTTCCTGTGTTATCAGACTACTTGATATGTTATGTAGATTCCACAATCACATTTTTGTTGGTTTAACAATATTAAATTGTTTATATAATAATTTGAATACATTTATATACAAAACACATGTATAATTGACATATTAATGTTTGTAACACAAAGAAAACCAATTTTGCAACTTTAAAAAATTAGACAGTTTTTCATAAATAATTAAAGTTTATTAAGAATTTTGTTTTTTCTTTGATATAAAATGATCACTCATAACGAAGTCGACATATAACACGAAAAATATTATATTCATCTATCAGCTAAATTAAAATACTTAAAAATAGTATAAATTTGTGTATTTACTTACCATAAATGGATTGACTGGTACTGGTGGAGTAGAACTCCATCCACCATTGAAGAATGGATTTTTATTAGAAAACAAATCATTGGTAGTTGAGCTTTGGAATGGATTTTTACTATTTATATTATTACCCTCCTCTGTAAAGAATTTTAAATAATGTAACAAAAAATTGAGGAAAAAATTGTCTACATCAAAGTTATAATTCTATATAATTGCATATTTACCCATATTTTTCATGTTTTGCTGTCTTAAAGCTAAATCTAAGTCTGCTAAAGCAGCATAACGATCATCTGTAAAATTTTATAACTGTGTTAATAAGAAGGTACATAAAATAAATAATAAAACAGATATCAGTCAAAACATTACACTTGTTGGACATTTTCTTAGAGATATTCATATGAGAAATAAGTTAAAAAATCCCCACCACCATTTTTCAATCATGTATAAGGTGGTTAACAAAGAATTAATTTCAGAGAAAATACTGCTTTCTCTGTTAACATTATTAGCATACTGTATCTTTCAAAAATTAAAGCAAAATAGTGATGAATATGCCTAATACCTATAGCAGGGAAGGACATTACTTAGCAGTTGAAATCAATAAACTAAAGTTTTATTAATATATATCAAAAATATACAAATAGAATAATTTTATACCTATATTTCTCTAAATCATACTACACACATATGTGGATTAGTAACATGAACAAGATGAATTCAATAATACTTACTTGAGTTAGTGGTACTTGTAGCAGTGGTGTTGCTTGAGTTAAAAGCATTAAAATTGGATATGGTTGTGGACGGATGATTAAAAAAATTATTATTAAAATTGCTATTATATTGAGAACTGTTGTAAATATTTGCAGTAGAAAAGTCAACAGGAAAACTGTAAGAATAAATTGGATTTTATATTTAAAAGGTAAACCCAGTATAAAATAAATATTGTTTTTTACTCACTCGGATATTGGTGCAGTAATAGGCGTAGTTTGGACTGGGACTGAGATATTTGTATGAATTGGCTGTGAGAAATTATTGACAGGCCTGGCTATCTTTTGACTTGATTCAGTGACTGGTGTATTCACAACTTTTGCAGTGTTTACTACAAGATTGTTATTAACGTTTTTTGAGGTCTGCGGCGAAATTGATATTAAAGGTGCTGTAATAGAAGTGCCGCCAATGGACTTTACTTTTGCCTTATTTTTCATAGACGAATTACCATTAGTAACAGGGGGATTATTAAGTGGTAAATCGAGGTAGTAACGTTTCTTTTCATATTTATCTGACATAAAATCTTTAACGCTTTGTTCATCGCTAAAGTTCACACTTTCTCCGTCGTATAGTCCTAACCACACGCGTCTACAATAGTCATTTCCCCTAGCTTTTATAAATTCAATCTCTTCCGGTGTAAACGTGGCCATTGAGATAGACTTTACTCTGTGAGGCGGTGTAAGACCACGCCTGAAAATTTAAACATAGTAAAAACACACTATTTGTTTTTCTCATTAAATCATATAATGCAAAAATATTACTTACAACATTCCCGAGCATTTTGAACAGACAAAAGAGCCGATCGTTGTATTTACATAAGTGGGTCCTCTTTGATTGCAGTCTAAGCAATATTTATTGCCATTCAAAGATATAAGTTCACGTAAAATTTCTAAATTTCTATCGTCTTGCTTGCGACGGCTTGCAGCCATTTTCATATGTGTATATTTTATTTACGTATACTTCGAAGATCCCTTTTCCTTTGTCTATGAGATCACAAATTGTCAGTAATGTCATATTAAAGCAATACTTGGACAAGCCAAGTGAAGACAAAATTCTTTTTATCGACATTGAATACAATCATTCAATTGCATTGTTAGTAAATTTTTCATATTATTAATCAAACGGTTTTTTTTTAACTATATTTAATATATATTAAGTAATTACTGTTGACATGACTTGGTTCCCAGAGAGATTCTGGGTGGGAGCTATCAAATACAAGTATACGAATATTACTGTTTTCTTGTTTGAAACGTGTACCTAATGAAATTATTGGCATAACAAGGTTTAACGTTGTCGTTCGGCTTATACGTGAAGCTATTCTTACTTTTCCTCAGGACAAATAAATTGTATTATCTATGTAATGACGTTGCTTGTCAATTTGACATTAATTGACGTCTACTTCAGTTTCTATTGAAAATCGCGAATTAATGTCTCTCTGTCTACTTCACCACTGTTCTTAATTATTAAACCTTATAGAGGTTTGCCGGTCTGATAAATTGCGTTATTTAAAATTAATGGGAATTAAGCAGAAGGAGCAGTTTGTTTATTACAATAGTATATGTCTGTACTAGATTTGTAAACATTGGACAACACTTTTTTGCTTTCATCTCAGTGACGTATTTAAGATCTTGTTAATAAAAACAATGGCAGAAAATAATCCTGAGGTATCGACTACGGATGTAGAGAGCAATTATACAACTCCAGCAAATGATCCCAAAAATATGCATGAAGTTACACAATATGTAAGTATATTCTTAAATTTAAGTAATTATCATCAGGTTACGGCAATCCACTGTTGCTTTTATATTATTTCGAAATCATCATCCATATCACAGTTTAATAATTAGTGAAAGTATATATTTTTTCATTTCATTATATACATGGTTGTGATAATTACAATCAAATATTTACTTTTAGGTCCAGACTCTACTACAGACTATGCAAGACAAATTTCAAAGTATGTCTGACCAAATAATCAATAGAATAGATGAAATGGGTACTCGTGTTGATGAATTGGAAAAGAATATTACAGATCTGATGACACAGGCAGGTGTTGAGAATGAAAAGTAGTTTCCAAATACACTTAAAAGTTTGATAAGTTGATTAGTTTCACAATATATCACCCAAAGATTCCTTGTGTCTGGATATCAATAATGGAATTAACAATTAAAATCATAAAATTTTAAATATCTTGTATATTTAAACAATTCTTAATTAATTTGCATGCTGAGTTAATAGTTTGAGTAAAATAAGATGTAATTTGAATGCTCAGAGCAATATAATGTTTTTAAATAAAAATACCAAAGTTGTAAAATTACATATATTGAAAATGTGTTTATGACTTATAAAGTTTTAATCCAGGTTTTAATAAAGATTCAAATGGAATAAACATACACTTTTATAAAAAATGTCATTTCCTCAAAGTAATTTGATGTTATCACTTTGCTAATACATTTCTGTTATAGACAATTTAAGTAAAGTTAATTAAATTTTGAAAAAGCCATTTTATAGTAAGTAAAATAACAAAAGGCTTATTTCCAGCAGTGGCCATCTTCTAGCTAGTGATAATGAAATGTTAATCCATCATTGAATATGCAATGTACATCCAAATTTATGAGGATGTTTTCAGGAGTGTTTTACAAGTGCACATATTGTTGCACCCATGTCTTATGATAACCATAGCAGTGCAAATAAATGTAAGGTAGAATTTTAAGTCAATCATACTTTGTAGCATGATTTGAAATTGTAATAAATTTATAGCTCATGAAACTTGAAGTTTTTTGTACTGATTTTTCCATGTTTCAGAAGGGTGAGTATTGATTTTTGTTGTCCCTGATACAAGCTGGTACAAAGTAGGGTGCAGGAAGTAGTGAAATTTGACATGATAATAAATATGTACAGATATTGTCAGTAAGCATGCAATGATTGTGAAGTGTTTACTTTAGTGTCATATGATTTGTCAAGAAATTCTTATGAATTAACCAAGGAAATGAGAAGTTTAAAATCTATCATAAAATTTGCATTGGAATTTAATGTGATTGTAGGAAGATTTATTGATGCCATCTTGTGTATATATATACATATATATATACAAGATGGCATACATATAGATATACACAAGACAGCATCAATAAATTTTTATGTATATATATATTGGGTAGTTCAGAAAGTAATTTCGTTTTTTCCCGTCAGAGGACTTAATTACGTTTTTTCGAAACTAACTTCACACTTAAGCCGCATAACCATTATATGTCTTGAGAGCTGATATTGCAAGGCTTGTGTGTGAAAAAGTTCTATTAATTCTACACAGTAGTTTTTAGTTGGTGCCCTTTTAAATATAGAGAGCAATAAGCAGCATTTTCGTCATATTATACTTTTTTACTTCAGAAAAGGTAAAAATACTGTTCAAGCGAGAAAAAAATTGACGGATGTGTATGGAGAAGGCGTGTTAACAGTACGCCAGTGCCAGAACTGGTTTGCTAAATTTCGATCCGACAATTTTGATGTCAGAGATGCACCACGGTCTGGAAGGCCGGTCGAAGCTGACAAAGATGCGATTAAGGCATTAGTTGATGCAAATAGGCGAATAACCACACGAGAGATCGGTGAGAGATTAAATTTGTCGAATTCGGCTGTTTATGGCCATTTGAAATGCATGGGCTTAACCTCGAAGCTCGATGTGTGGGTGCCCCATGTCCTTACGGAGCAAAATTTGTGTCGTCGCGTTGACGCGTGTGATTCGCTCCTCAAACGTCAAGAAAATGATCCCTTTTTGAAGCGGATTATTACTTGGGACGAAAAATGGGTTGTATACAACAATGTTAAACGCAAGAGGTCATTGAGCAGAAAAGATGAACCGGCTCAAAGCGTGTCAAAAGCCGACATTCACCAAAAAAAGGTGATGCTCTCCGTTTGGTGGGATGTCAAAGAAATCGTTTTTTTTTAGCTTTTGCTGGACAATACAACGATTAATTCAGAAGTCTATTGTCATCAGCTGGACAAATTGAATTAAAGAGAAGAGGCCCGAATGAATCAACAGGAAGGGTGTAGTGTTCCACCAGGATAATGCGAGACCTCACACAAGTTTGGTCACTCGCCAAAAACTTT